>CAUYON010099602.1:0-46257 GCA_963573935.1 Arctocebus calabarensis
GTTTTTAGTGGAATCCCTGGTGTTTTCCAGATATACAATCATATCATCTGCAAAGAGTGAAAGTTTAATCTCTTCTGACCCTATTTGGATACACTTGATCACCTTATCTTCCCTAATTGGAATGGCTAAAACTTCCATTACAAGGTTGAAGAGCAATGGAGACAATAGGCAACCTTGCTGGGTTCCTGATCTAAGTGGAAATGATTTCAATTTAACTCCATTCAGTACGATATTGGCTGTAGGTTTGCTGTAGATGGTTTCTATCAGTTTAAGTAATGTTCCTTCTATACCAATTTTCTTAAGTGTTCTGATCATGATTGGATGCTGGATATTATCAAAAGCTTTTTCTGTGTCAATTGAGCAAATCATATGGTCTTTCTTTTTAAATTTGTTTATGTGCTGAATTACATTTATAGATTTAGATATATTGCACCAACCTTGAGACCCTGGGATAAAGCCCACTTAGTCATGGTGTATAATTTGCTTGATGTGTTGTAGGATTCTGTTTGTTAAGATCTTATCAAATATATTTGCATCAATATTCATTAGTGGTATTGGTCTATAATTTTCTTTTCTTATTGGGTCTTTTTCTGGTTTAGGGAAAAGGTTATGTTTGCTTCATAGAATGTGTTGGGTAGGATTCCTTGTTTTTCTATATTTTGGAAAAGGTTGAGTAATATAGGTACTAGTTCCTCTTTAAAGGTTTGGTAGAATTCTGATGTGAAGCCATCTGTTCCTGGGCATTTTTTTAGGGAGATTCTGTATAGTTGACGTGATTTCAGAACTTGATATAGGCCTGTTGAAAATTTCCACTTCATTCTGGCTAAGTCTAGGAAGGTAGCGTGCTTTCAAATATTTGTCAATTTCCTTCAGATTTTCATGTTTCTGAGAGTAAAGTTTCTTGTAATATTCATTAAGGATTTTTTCAATTTCTGAGCAGTCTGTTGTAATTTCATCTTTACCATTTCTGATTAATGAAATTAGAGATTTTACTCTTTTTTTCCTGATTTGGTTAACCAAAGGTTTATCTATTTTATTGACCTTTTCGAAGAACCAACATTTTTTTTTCTTTAATTTATTTTGTTTTCATTGTTGGAGATTCATTGAGGGTACAAGAAACCAGGTTACACTAATTGCATTTGTTAGGTAAAGTCCCTCTTACAGTCGTGTTTTGCCCCCAAGAGATGTGGCACACACCAAGACCCCACCCCCTTCGCTCCTTCCCTCTCTCTGCTCTTCCTTTCCCCACCTCTCCCTCATTCTTTCTTTCTCTGCTCTCCATTTTCCCTACCCCACCATGTCATTAATTATCATTAATTGTCCTCATATCAAAATTGAATACACGGGATTCATGCTTCTCCATTCTTGTGGTGCTTTACTAAGAATAATGTGTTCCACTTCAATCCAGGTTAATACAAATGCTGTAAAGTCTCCATTTTTTTGAATGGATGAATATTATTCTGTAGTGTATATATATACCAGATCTTGTTAATCCATTCCTGGATTGGTGGGCATTTAGGTTGTTTCCACATTTTGGTGATCGTAAATTGAGCTGCAATAAACAGTCTAGTGCAAGTGTCCTTATGATACAAGGATTTTTTCCCTTTGTACTAACCTGGATTGAAGTGGAACACATTATTCTTAGTAAAGCATCTCAAGAATGGAGAAGCATGAATCCCATGTACTCAAGTTTGATATGAGAACAATTAATGACAATTATTGACGTAGTGGGGGTGAGGGAAGGGGAGAGCAGAGAGAGAAAGAATGTGGGTGGGGTGGGGAAAGGAAGAGCAGAGAGAGGGAAAGAGCGAAGGGGGAGGAGTCTTGGGATCTTGCTGTGTGCCACACCTTTTGGGGGCAAAACACGATTGTAAGAGGGACTTTACCCAACAAATGCAACCAGTATAACATGGTTTCTTGTACCCTCAATGAATCCCCAACAGTTAAAAAAAAAAAAAGTAATAGTAATACAAAAAAAAAACGTTTGGTTTCCAAATTTTAAAAGACGGAAGAGAAATATGAAAAGGTGTTTAATCTTGCCATCTATTTGTGTTGAGGAGAGTGTCTTAACAGTTTTCTTTTTTTTCCCTGTGGACACTCCCTCCCCATTTGACAGTGGGCTAGACATTTCCAAAGAAAAGAGTAGAAAAGGGGAGAACAGAAAGGGAGTATCTGTGGACACTCCTGGTGGGTGGGAGCTCTTGAGTAAGATAAGATTCCTTTAAAACAAATAATTACCTTTGCTTCACATATCCATTTCATAATGTGTCTGGTCCTGTTACAGCTATATTTAAAAGCACAATTGCTTCAAATGCAAAATATTTGCAGCCATATTTTTAAAAGCTAGGAATATACATTCCTAAAGATACAAAAGATACACTTTAAGTGTTTTTTTTTTAAATATGTTTTATTGCAGGGTGCCTAAATCTCAAATGATCATGTTAGTCACATTGAAAAGCTAAAGCTTTGACTCACTGTTGTGTCACTTAATTCGTATCATATGTTCGATGTTTTAATGAGTCTCCGGTGCTTATGTAACCCACATGTAATAACTTAAAAGTGCTTTTGGCGCTGTTTCTGACAGTTTCTACAAAAACACTTTAATTGGGATAGCCAACAGCTTTTAAGTGCCACAGGGGATGTTTTGATATGGGAGGGGGTGGGAACAAAAACAAACAAACAAAAAAACACACTAAAAAGTGCTCTTTTGCCCCACCCTAAGAAACCCCGACCTGTATTTTTCTTTCTGACAGTTTCCAAAACACTGTTTTATTTTCAGACAAACGTTAATATTTTCAGAAAGTAAATAGTGCCTTCTTCTATAAGTAAAAGCAGAAGAGAGAAAATAGTTTATGTGAAAGGGAATGAAAAAGAAAATGGAGTCTACGAGTAGAGATGAACAAAAAGGAGCATAAGAGCAGTGAAAAAAGAGAAAGTAGAGCAATGGACATAAACCAAAATGGTAACAAGAACAAATATATCTATGTTATATTCCAAAAGGAATTATCAATAATAAGCTTGTGGTGCAAGCAACAAGACAGGACTCTTTCTTTAGTATGCGAGAAAAAATTGATTATCGTGTATGCTGTGTGCTGGAAGCTTGGCACTCCCTGTGCCCTTGAGAAGCGGAGGGCACCTTGTAGGCCTGGCTGCAGATGGCCTCTGAGAAAGAGGCTAAGAGGAGCAATCCCAAGTCACAGGGAGTGGGAGAACATGGCAGTTAAAATATGATGTCCAATGCCAGATCGTCTAAGTTTAAATTTATCCGCTGTATTAGTTATTAATTACTACATAAAACATTAAAACATTACCTCACAGTTTCTGTGGGGGCAGGAAATCAGGTACCACTTAGCTAGTTCCTCCAGGGAACTTGACTGCAGTTAAGGTGTCTGCCGGAGCTTCAGTCACTTCAGGGTTCAACGGGAGAGGACTGCTTCTGCTAGGTCTGAATTTGCATTCCTCCCAAATTCATGTTAAAATCCTAATCGCCAAGGTGTTGGGATTAGGAGGTAGAGACTTTTAGGAGGTGATTAGATCAGGAGAGTCAAGCCCTCCAGAATGGGAAGAGTGCTCTTGTAAAAGAGGCCCAAGGCAGCTTGTTTTCCCCTTTCACTATGTGAGGACGCAGCTAAAAGATACTTTGAGGAAAAGACACTCATCAACCACCAAAGCTAATGGTACCTTGATCTTGGACTTTCAAAACAGTGAGAAATAAATATTTGTTCTTTAACCACTCAGTTATGAAATTGTTGTTTCAGCAACCTGAACAGTCTAAGACAGCTTCGAAGGTCACTCATGTGGTCATTGGCAGGCCACACCCAGGTCCTCATACAGAGACATCAGAGACACACCACTGGTGTGGACCTCTCCTTAGGATAGCTCACAGCATAGTGCCTGGCTTCCAACAGAGTGAGCCAGCAAGAAAGGATGAAAGGAAACAAGCTTGACCATGAAAATGACATGCTACCACCTGTGTCATATTCTGTTTGTTAAAATCAAGTTATTGGAGTCAGCTCCTGTTCAAGGGGAAGGTATAACCCAAGGGTATGAAAATAGTCTTCTCTCTGTATCCTCTGGTTCCACATCCCGAGATTCGACCAGCTGCAGATAGAAAATATTTGGAGAGAATCCCCCAGACAATAACAAACAATATAGGATAACAACTATTTACATAGCATTTACATTTTGCTAGGTACATTGTGCTAAGTCATCTAGAGATGATTTAAGGTGTAAGTGAGGATGTATGTTGGTTATAGGCAAATGCCTAGGTTATATAAGGGACCTGAGCATCCTTGGATTTTGTTATTCACAAGGATTTGTTTGGAAACAATCCCCCATGATAACCCAGGGACAATTGTATCAGGAAGTCATTTCACAGGCTGCTATATCACAACTTCTAGGTAACACAACCTAGTAAGCTTCCATTTCCTTAACTAAGGGAAGGAGGATTAAATTATAGCATTTACAACATTAAACAATATAATGAATAAGTTAAGGATGCATTAAGGTTATGGACAATGCTGAACATGGGATCGTACACAGAACCTTTTTCAAATAGTTACAATTTTTTCCTTCTGGTTTCTTCCCCTTTCCCACATGCAAGCAATTGATTTCCTTTGCTCATTCCTCATAAGTGGGATATGACACAATGAGAAGCTGAAGTGTTGCTGGCCTTGTCATCCTGATTTAGTTTTCAAAATCATAGGTCATTATAGGAACAAGATTTTGTGTAGAGACTAAATATTTAGGGAAAGCAGTGGAAAAAGAACGTGTCTCAGGAAAGAAGAGTAGGTGAATGTTCTTTCCTGCTTAAATCATGTATAACATCATAAAAAGGGTTTTGTTTTCTGTTTCATTTGAATGAACAATTTGATGCCCTTTATGGACATTTGAATAAGCAATCCAGGGAAGGAAAACAGTCAAACTACATCGTGAAAAAGGAAGAGCTCTACAATCTCACTTGATCTTACAGCACATATTCCATAATCCTTGGATTAAGTCAGAATGAAAATGCCCTGTGAAAGCAATAAAGGGGATTTTACTGCCTGGTTTAGGTTTAGATGGAGTGAAAATTTAATATCACTTGGTAGCATTTTTAAAGTCAGATTTCTATAGTCAGCAAATTATTTAATCCTATATCTGAATACTACAAATACTCTATCATACAAACAAAGCTGTTCTAGAAAAAATGCTGAACCAAAAGTCAGTGTTCAATATATTTGAACATTTGTGCATTGAAAAGAAATAAAACACATTTTCATATTTCTATGTTTCATCTGTAAATAGGAATTATTACCAAGCACATGTCACAGCAAGGGGTACTTTGAGGTCAGGGAAATTATTCTTGCCTTCAAATTTTTAGTGTAGCTGAAGGACCTGAGCTAACATACAGTGTCTACCTATGTCTACCTGAGTTCGTAAACCTGTATAGAATATGTACTTTTTCTACAAACCTCTCCTGAAAGACAGGATATTATCGTGGTTAAGATTACTGGTCTAAGACAAAGTTGCCAGAATTTGTACCTTGACACTGCCCCTATTTTATCTTGATTGAGTTACTTAGCATCTTCATACCTCAGTTTCCCTAGCTATAAAACAAGAATAACAGTATTAGTTAAATTATATGGTTATTGTGAGAATCAAATGAGATAATCTGTGAAAATACTTGGAACATATTGATTCAAACACGCCTGGCTCAAGAAAAATGAACATGTTATTTTTAGCTGGTTGTGGCTCACTTTTGTCCACAAAATGACTGTTTCAGGCTTTCCCTCTCATCACTCATTGCCATAAACACTTCATCTGGTTGTTCTTTGCTTTCCACTATAGTTATGCTCCAAAGGTAATATGGCTCTTAACCCTTAATTGCCTAAAGCACAGCTGTAGCATTTTATAAAATGACACATGCATAGATAAGCATATGGGAGACTATAATTTAGAAAAAGAAAACCTAAAATAGAGCATCAGATACCTTTTCTCGTAGAGTTCATTAGCCATGCCCTTCCAAAGAGATTCCTCCCAGGCCATCTCTGTCCTTTCCTCTGCTTTGCTGTCATGATCCAGGGCTTGGTTCATTTTCCCATTAATTTTGTTTTCCAGGGTTCAGGGTCCCTTCTAATCATTGTCTTCATAATTTCTACAGAGATTATACTCACCAGAAAAATACAGAGCAGATTTCTTTTTGTCTTAAGCATCTCTATTCCCAGTTTCTTCTTTGCTTTGCATAACCTAAAGTCCTGGAGAAATGCGCTTTTATTAAATAACCGATTTTCCACAAATATGAAGATAGTAAATCAAAATCTATATCCCAATAACTTTTATCATATATTAAGTTCAGGTCTTTTTTATAAACTGTAGTGCCTGTGGTATCTGAAGACAGCTATCAGTTATGTCTCTTTTATAATAGCCTGCACTCCTGAGTAAACACCTTCACTTTCTTTACTGACCAGACTAGGAAATCCACTCTTTAGTTCTACCACTCCATGAATTCTAAGTGAGGTGGAAGTTAATGTTTGACCTGAAGTGAACTAGTGAACTTGAAAATTTTCTTGGATTCTAGTTTTTTTTTGAGACCGAGCCTCAAGCTGTCACCCTGGATAGAGTGCCGTGGCATCACAGCTCACAGCAACCTCCAATTCCTGGGCTCAAGTGAGTCTCCTGCCTCTGCCTCCCAAGTAGCTGGGACCACAGGCGCCCGCCACAACGCCTGGCCATTTTTCAGTTGCAGCCGTCATTGTTGTTTGGTGGGCCCAGGCTGGATTCGAACCCACCAGCTCAGGTGTACATGGCTGGCACCTTAGCCCATTGAGCCACAGGCGCCGAGCCGGATTTACTTTTACTTGTATATGTGTTTCCATATTTCTTTATAAGAAGTTTCTCCTTTGTGGCTCGGTGCCTGTGGCTCAACGGGCTAAGGCACCGGTCACGTACACCTGAGCTGGTGGGTTCGAATCCAGCCCGGGCCGCCAAACATCAATGATGGCTGCAACAACAACAACAAAAAATGGCCGGGCGTTGTGGCGGGCACCTGTGGTCCCAGCTACTTGGGAGGTGAAGGCAGGAGACTCACTTGAGCCCAGGAATTGGAGGTTGCTGTGAGCTGTGATGCCACAGCACTCTATCCAGAGTGACAGCTTGAGGCTCTGTCTCAAAAAAAAAAAAAAGAAGTTTCTCCTTTGTAATAGTAGGGTATAGGCTAAGCAATTGTAACAAAGAGATGTAAAAAACACAGTGGGTTAAAACTGATAGTAACTGATAGTAATAGTTTACTTCCCTTTCATAGTAGAGCTTGACTGATCCATGCTGATGGGGTGGCTCTGCTCCAGGAGGTCACTCAGGAGATCAAGTTCTTCTGCCTTATTTTATCTATTCCCTCAGAACCCATAACCACCCCCAAGTTTGATAATTCACTATAACTACTCCAAGAACTCAGGAAAGTGCTTCATTATTGCCAGCTGATTGCAAAGTCTACACACTACTGTGAAAAACCAAATGAAACAGTTGCAGAAGACAAGATATGGAGTTGGGGGGCATAGAACTTCCAGGCCCTCTCTTGCTGTTCTGCCCTCCCAGCTTGGATGCTCTCTGGTTCCCACCCTTTAGAAATTTTTATAGAGGGTTCTTTATGTAGATATGATTAATTAAATCGTTGGTCACTGGTGATTAACTCAATCTCCTATTGCCTCTTCTCTCCATAGAGGATGAGGGATGGTACTGAAAGTTCAAGTGTCTGATCAAAACTTGGTATTTCTGGAGCCTAGACAGACCTTGAAGTTAATCTACTACCCTCCCCACATCATCTTGTTATCATACGAAAGACACACTCTTCTTTCCCTCTAGAGATTCAGGACAAAGACTAAAATGTCTTTCTATGATATCATAATAGAATAAAGAGAAAAATCTTACAAGTACAGAATAGATAAACCAAATTACCTATAAAGAACAAAAATGAAAATTGTTTTTTCTCTATTGCAGTGGTCCCCAAACTTTGTGGCACCAGGGACCAGTTTCATGAAAGATAAATCTCTCACTGATTGGAGGTGGGTGGTGGGGATGCTTTAGGGATAATTCAAGTGCATAACATCTCCATGTTTGACATGTGTGTTTCATGCCAGATCATTAGGCATTAGATTCTCATAAGGAGCACACAACCTACATCCCTGCTCATAGCACTTTGCAGTAGGGTTTGTGCTGCTTAGAGATTCAAATCTTACCACTTTTCTGCCAAGAGGCAGAGCTCCAGCAGTGATGCCAGCAATGGGGAGCAGCTGTAAATACAAATGAAGCTTAACTTGCTTTCCCAGTTCTTAACAGGCCATGGTCTAGGACCAGTCCGTGGCCTGAGAGTTGTGGACCACAGCTCTATAGGACTAAATGACAGAAGATAATGACTCATTTATAAGACTTTTGAAAAGAAATGTAATGGTGCCCCAAATTTATATCTGTTTAAATTATATTTTTCTTTTTTATTTACTTATTTTTTATTTCAAATTAATATGCAGATACAAATTTTTAGGTTACATAGTTCTCAATTCCAAGGTAAATTTCCAGTTGTAAAAGAGCCCCTCAAGTGTGGTATCCACCCATGCCTTGTGCCCATTAGGTGAGATCCCACCAACTGCCGTCCCTCCTTCTGCCATTCATCCTTCCCCTCCTTCCTTCTCCCACTCTAGACTGTATTTGTGTTTTATTGTTCATGTGAGTATGTAATTGTTTCTATATTGGTTCACGTTAGTATTGAGTACATTGGATATATATTTCTTTTTCCTTTCTTGCGATACTTTATATGAAGAATGTGTTTCAACTTCATAACATAAGGATATAAAGTTGCCATCTTTTTTATGGCTGAATAGTATTTCGTGATACATGTACCACAATTTGTTGATCAAGTCATGGGTTGATGAGCATTTGGTCTGCTTCCATAATTAAGTTATATTATTGAATGAAGGCAAAAAATACCATTTATAGACATTCATAAATTGAGGTAATGTGTGTTTCATGTATCCATACTTTCTCAGATTTACTGAGAAAGAAATCAAAATTAAAATCATCTGAAGAGACTTGTGACCTATTCAATTTGTTTCTTAAATTCAGAGATTATCTCATATTACCAGGTGGATTCTGTAGGTCAGGAGGAAGCTTCCAGCTGTTTCTCTCCCTGCCAAGGAGCAAGAAACATAATTCTTCACTCTTCCACTTCAATCCCTATTATCAGAAGGAATCTTTTGTGATGATACAGTATTAACTTGAGTTCCTCCAAAATCCAACAATGAGGCAAAGGTATGGGGTACAAGTAATTACATGAGGAAGGAAAGATATGAGACAAGAAAGGAAGGAAACTCAATAAAGAGTATGTCACAGATCAGGTTGTCACTATGGGCAGTTGCAGTTCCTTTCTTCTGAAGACCCTTGAATAAACTGTACACAGTGTCTTCCAACAGAAATGTAATGCAAGCCACATATATAATTTTAAATATCTACCAAGTAAAGTTAAAAAACAAGGGAAATTAATTTTAATAGTATATTATATATAATACAGTGTGTCTAAACTGTTATAATTTTAACATGTAATATGAAAAATTTAATAAGATAGGTAATTTTTTTATACTAAGCCTTTTTAAAGTTTAGTGTGTATTTTATATGGAGAGTGCATTTTTATTTGGACCAGCTACTTTCCAGTGCTCAAGAGCTACATTTGCTAATACTTACTCTCCTGGCAGCATACAGAACACACCTGAAAATTGCCTCCTAACAAGACAATAAGGCCTTTTGCTAATTGGGGGCTGCTCTGCACTTGGGGCCAGCCTGGTGTTGTGGCCAAGCTGGCTCCTACAACCATAGAAAGGCCTCAGGCAGAGAAATGCTAGTGCTTGTGATTGAAAATCATTAGGGAAACTGTTCACCAAGGTGCACCATCAACTCTTCAAACAGAAGCTGGCAACATTTTTATTTCATTGCTAACTAAAAGTGGCTAAAGTAGTCATCAAAGTAGGACGCCGTATCAGGAAAATTACTAAACAAATATTCTTTGTTCTTTTCAACCCAAGAAGTTTTCACTAGTGAACATGAACCATGATGTACTGAATTTTCCCCCCTGTACTTTGTATTTCCTCCATTTCAAACCTACTGAGGCTACGTTTGACTCAGGGAAGGTTTGTATTAGGTCTGAAAATAGAAGCCTATTTTTCACTTACCCTAGGACTTTCCTGACTTTTGTTTTCTAAAGGCAGACACTGGGCACGACTGCAGGAGAGTGAAGAGGTAATGAAAGAGTAGAGAGGGTTACTAGTGAGAAGAGAGAGAGAGAAAGAGAAGTACAGGGACAGAGGTGAGTAAGGGAGAATGTGAGCTCTATTCAGTATTAGGATTAATTCCCTGGGGTGGGACCAGGAGATCACCACAAGAATGACTGCCTTAGGTGGTGGCTCTCAGGCATTGGATTTTCAAAGTTGGTAAAGATTTAGTTCCTGCTCACCCTGGCACCGGAGTGGCAGTCATAATAAGTCAAGTACCCTGGTCGTCTCTGTAGTTGTCAGTGTAGACCATCGATTAGAAGGGCCTGCCTAGAATTATTGCTGTGTGAGAGACTCCTGCACACCTGCAGGGCCATGGGCCCTAGCAAATTCACCCTCTTTTAGCTTTTATTGGAAAGATATTTGGAGAATACTTAGAGATCTAAAAATAGATCAGCCATTCGATCCTATAATTCCTTTATTGGGTATATATCCACAAACTCACTTTTAATATTTAAAAGTTATTTAAATAAAAACCACATAGACATAACTGTCAAAATATGCTTCTCCTGGTGATCTCGGTGACAAAGGTATGCATTTACAAATCAAAAGAACACAACTTGGACACTCTGCATTTATCAAACCTCACACAATAGGGCTGAGATGCTCATCTTTGTCCCATCAAGCAAACAAAAAATGGCAGTTTCCCCCAGAGAAAGGCTTGAGATCCTGCACAAGTCGCCTGGGCAGGTGCATTGAGCCAAGGGTAAAATAAGCAAGTCGGAACACAAGACATGAAGGAGAGGTGATTTGCAAAGGTCAACTGTAGCTGTAGCTGATGCAATAGCAAACTATGATAAAAGGGGGGAAACATTTGCCTGGGGAATTGGGAGGGAACAAAGCCAGATGAGATAAAGGTCATGGGTCAAGGAAAGGGGTGGAATTACACAGAGGTGCTTTGAGCAGGGTCCTTTGCACAGTGACAAATTTTAATTGCCACATCTTTTTTTATGGTCTCATTTTCTCTGATATAGAAAGATAGTAACCATAGACTATTGTTGCTAGAACTCTGTGGTTTTTAAAAAAACTGTCTTGTAAGAAGAGACTAATTTATGCAATGAATATGTATTAAGCATTAATACATACCAGACTCTATAATACATGCTATTTATACATTGTGTTTGCACTGTTGAAACTCACAACCCAGTGGGGGAGCCGAGCATTTAGTGTTATTTGAGTTCAAGCAAATGTTTTCTGAATTATTGATTGTGTGTGTACATATGCATGTGTGTGTGCAGCAATTAAAGAAACCTATAATTGGAGTAATTGCAAAGAAACATCTTAAAATAATTAATACCAGGTTAAATATTTAGCAAAATAGGTCAATCATCAAAATACTTCTAATTTGCCTAAGAAGCAGATCAGACATTTATTAACGTCTAGTGGTGAGTAGGGCCTTGGGATGGGGAGTTTGTATTTCCATCCTGGTACGATTACTTATTTGAATCACCTGTGGCAAAATTTATGAACTACTTGAAGTCTCTGTTTTGTCCCACATTATAAAATTGTAGAAATTAGATTGAAACATGTGGCCCACATAGAAAATAGCTATCAAATGCTTGCTACTGGTATAAAAGAAAGGACACCCATATCACTTTATTAGAACCAACTGCCTGCCAGTCTTCAAAGGTGAGAGTGAAAGGATTTTCTCTTTCCTATGAGTTTTGTCCTGTTTGCATTTTACATTTAGGTTTATGACCCACTTGAGATCATTTTTGCGAATGATGTAATATTTGCAGCTAGACTCATTCTTACGCATATGGTGGGCAGTTGTTCTAGCACCTGATGTTGAAAAGACTCTTTTTCCATTGGATTCCCCTTGCTCCTGCGTCAAAAATCAGTGGTCAGTGCTCATGTGTGTCTATTTCTGGGCTCCCTATTTCATTCCATTTCAATGTCTGTTTATTCTCTCAGCAATCCCACTGTGCTTGATCACTGTAGCTTCACGGTAAGTCTTGATGTTGGGTAGACTCAGTCCTCCCATTTTCTTTTTCAGTGTTGCATAGCCTGTTCCAGGTCTTTTGCCTTTCCATATAAACTTCAGAGTGAATTAAGCAATATACATAGAATAACTTGCTGGGAATTTGACTAAAATTGCACTGAATTTATAGGTCAAGTTAATCTTTTTACTGCCTAGATCCATTGTAGTATTTGGCACATTTTAGGGGTTCCATTAATTTTTATTGAAGCCAGACATCTATTGAGACAAATTAAAACTGGGTAATTTGCTGTCACTCCAAAACCTTAAGACCAGTGGGTTTCCACCGACTGTTGTTGCAATATAATCTCTCCCATATTCATATATTGTAAGAGTATGGAAGGAGCGAAAAGGAGGCCATGAGGTTGGATTGTAAGATATGTGCCCCAAGCACAAGAAACATTCCTTGTTTGCTTTGGTGATCCTGGTTATACCCCAGTCACCTGCAGCACTTTCTTCTCTAATGTAGGAACAAAACAGAGGTGTTTTCTGAATGTCAAATGAATATGCTTTTTGGTCAGAGTTTTATATGCTAAAGAAATTTCAGTGCCCTAGTCTATCATGTTTTCTCTTCACCTTATTGCCTCTGTTTAGGAGTCTGTCTTTACTGTCCTCATTTTTACCCACACTAACAACTAGTCAATCTTCAGGCACCTATATATTCATTTCTACTTTGTGTCTCCCAGGAGCATTTTTCCCCTAGTCCACTTCCAAGGCCAAGGTCCATTAGGTACTCAACACATCATTGCTGTTTAAAATAGTATAGTATTTCACCCTGTTCATGGACACAATCAGGATTATAAAAATACATATTTTTTAAGAATTCCTAAATGAGTTATTCATACACAAAGGCCAAGTCTACACTCTAGATTAGGGTCTATAATATGTATTTGGATACAGCATTACACTCATAAGAGTATTTGGCAATTTCATCTCCCTGATATATGGTGAAAACAGAGTGGTCACTCCAGATTCAAGTTCTCTCTCTTAGAAAAATTGCCTCCAATATTAGGAAGCATCTTACATCTCATCACCTTCAAGACAGCTGTTATCCATTTCCTGAGTGTTCCACTCGCAGCTTCTGGTCTTCTGCTGAAAGATTTCATTCCATTATTTATGATTCGACCTATTAAATGTTGATGGGAAGATTCCCTAGAAAGATATGTTACTGTGGTTACCAGCAGCGTCTCTCATCCCAAGAAGAGTCTGCTTTCTGGTGTGTAGAATAGGCTTTAAAATCAGCAGGACCTACACGTGCTGAAGCAGTGATGAGTGAAAGGCATAAAGAACCTGCTATTATTCTTAAAGCATCCTGGGAAGTGCCAGGAAGGATTCCTGAACTTCCTTTAAAAATGATAACTTATGGACAGTTGGAGGCAAAGTTATGAAAATTAAAAGATTGGAATCTCTTGCCATAAATAGAACAGTGATTTTTTATTCTACTGGTATCTTCCCCCACCGCCAAAAAAAAAAAAAAAAAAGTGCATTTTTTAATGAGAAAATCAAACTGGCCTTGTCTCGCAGACAAACACTCCTTACAGAACAAATGAGCCCTTTTTTGTTAAATTACAGAAACAGTGAAAGATTTATGATTCTGCTAGACAAAATCCTTTTGTTTTAAATAGTTGCCATTTTTCCATGAAGAAATCAGACACCTTGTTGGTGTTTTCTTATAGTAAACATAAGGTCACTGAAAGGAAACAGGCAAGACGAAAGATCACCACGGTATTAAATTACTTCCATCTGCAAACCCTGTAAATCCCATAGTCATGAAAACAGAGAAGTTATGGTGAGAGCTCTGAAGTGTCATGTTTTTGGACTTGAGAAAAGTCCTTCTGCTGAGGACTTTATTCTATGGCCAAGATTAAGAAACATGAAGTTGTGATGCGGTAACTGGACCATGTCAAGAGCGTTCTACAGTAGAAAACTCACTCTCTCAGCCACTCTCATTCGTTCACTTCCCAAATTATCTAACTTTCAAGTTTATATGGGAAGAAATTACTGTAAGTTAGAGTCAAAGTCCCCTAGTATTCACTCTCAAAAGGTTTCAAAAAACTCATTGGAAGCATGCAATTGTTCTCCTCAATAATTTTTTTTTTCTGATTATACATGGTATATGGTTGGGATGGAATTCAAAAAGATATCTTTTAGAAACAAAGTCATTTACATTTGTGATCAATTAATCTTCTCCACAGTAGCAATTTTCCTAAATTTCATGGTAGCTGTAAGTGGGGCTTGGATTTTTCATGCGAAGTGATTAGCAGTTACTCTGAGAAAGAGCAGTGACTTGACTTTGGACTACTAAGCCTCTGAATTCAATTCCTACCTTTGAGACATGGATTACAGTTGTGTGAATCCCACCACCAAAGCCCTCACATTTTCCTCCTAACCTTCTTGAAGACAGGCACATGGACATCAAACATAGTAGAATCACATTATTTACAAATGAGATTTGAATCTGGAACAGGTGATACAGAATAATGAGCTTGTTTAGAACTTGTTTTGCTCACAGAGCATAGCGTGCAAGTGCCCAGCACCAGCAATGCCATGGTGAGGGACACACTGTATGACAATGACTTGAGGCCGCAGCATCCTAATGAGGATGGGCCTGTGGTGTGACCTTGACTGCTGTCTGCATCCACCATTAAGTAGTTTAATGACCTTGGGAAAAAACTCCACCAACTCAGGCTCAGTTTCTTCACCTGTTAAAAAAAGTTGACATTACCCCAGAATTCTGAATTAAGGGTTGGCTGAGCTGTTGTCCACAGACAGTGTCCCCCAGGGCAAGGTCTTCACTGGCCTTACCTTGGATGAGCCATTTCTTCCTTCCTGTGCACGTGCACAGACACAATCCTCAGCCTTCATGTTCATGGAAATTCACCATCTATCTGTCTTAATGTTTTTCTTAATACTAACCAGAATAATTTTCTCTTGAATGCAACTAAGAATTCTGACCGAAATCCATCTCTAAGCGACATTTTTAACAACAAAACACTCTCTTCCACAGACACATTTTAAGTTCAGAGGTGGAATGTTTTTTTCAGAAAATCATTTTGCTTAATGGTGCTCTATTTGTTTTCTGCTATCACGGAAAATGTCTATATTCAACTTTGAAAAAAAAAATTCTGGCTTTAATCTGACTTGTATCTCTTGATGTGATGTTTCATTAATTAAACATCATTTCAATTATTAAATTGATTAATTACTAAAGTGAGGCCCACAGTTTGCTGCTAGAACTTCTAAAGTTATGTTAGGAGAGAATGATTTGTAGGCTTCTGCTGAAAATAGGGAAAGAGAGATATTTGGTCTATTTGCTTTAACCCATGAGTCACCAAATTAGCCTTAAAGAAAGAAGAGCTAGCAATATTTTTAAGTTCACAAGGATGACCTGGATCTTCAACTCCTGAAAACACAGGACAAAGGTAGAAAATGTATTTGGCTTTTTTCCACACAGCCTGAAGATATTCTGCAGACATTGCCAGGGAGAAGACATCATGACTGTCAAACCACATCATGACTGTCAAGAATCTGGCTCCATATTTAAGGAGTCCAGAAGGTTGTCTGGGAACTAGTAACACCAGAAGCTTGCTCTGATTCTCTCTTTGATAAGATCTCTTTTCAGGACTTCTGCAGGGAAAGAGAAAGATAAAAGTTGATACTGACAAAACAGTTCTAGCTGCTTCAAAGGAAATTCATGAGGTTCCTGTGCCTTATATAGCCTTCCCTAAAAAAGGAAAACAGCTGTTTTATGAAAGAAGGTCCAGACTACTGTGGCCAGTAGCTTCAGGCCACTAATTACAGTTTCAGAAGCATCAGAGAAGGAAAATTCTTTAAAATCTATATCACATCCTTCAAAATCCCTAATTCCTCTTAAATATGAATTGCTTTTCATGACCTCGGATAAACTTAAGATAACCGGATAGTTCGCTGCCTTCTTGTACAGTCATTATCATTTTTTATGGATGGAGAGTCAAAGGTAGGGCTCCTAATGAGACGTTGTTGAGTTGCTACCCCACATATGGTACCAAACAAATACTGTGCATATTTTGATAACCAATTAATTAGAAGAACTCCTTTATTAACAATGACATGTTGGCAGCATTAAGCATCATTCGACTGGAAAGAACTAGAATAGAAGCCAGGGCACCTTAGCTCTTGTTCTTCCTCAGATGCTAATCACCTGTGTGATCTTAAATCTACTCCTACACCTTCATGAGCATCACTTTCTTTACTTAAGAAAGAAGAGACTTGACTGAGATCATCTCCAAGGTGGCTGCCAAGTATAAAATATAATTTTTAATTTCAGAGAGAACTCTTTCCTATTTAAAATAAGAATAAATGGGCTGGGCATGGTGGCTCACTCCTGGGAGGCTGAGGCAGATGGATAGTTTGAGCTCATGAGTGCAAGGCCAGCATGAGTAAAAGTAAGACCCTGTGTCTACTAAAAATAGAAAAAAAAATTGAGTCAAGAAGATCATTTGAGCCTCACAGTTGGAGGTTGCTGTGAACTATGATGCCACAGCACTCTACCCAGGGTGACAGCTTGAGACTCTGTCTTAAAAAAAAATGAATACAATTAAAAAATAATAAAATAAAATAATAATAATTTACAAAACTCAAGGAGGACATATACATCAGAACAAGACATTCATAATTACAATCACTAACTTAAAAATATGAGTATATATATGTTGGCCTATGTTTTGATAAATATTTCACATATAAAATGATGGAAAATAGTTTATTAATAATATTTAGTCATTGAACTCTCCATCAATATCTTACAAAGCAGTGACAACAATGATGATGATGGCAGGCAGTTCTTAGAGAGCACTTATCATGTACCAAACAGTGGGGGATGATGCTTGAGATATAGTCACTCATTTCATTCTCAAACCATCTTGGGTATCATAATTTTAACTCTCATTTTACAACTAGGAATTAAGGCTAGATTATATAGGGTGGCCATAAAGTTCATTGCCTATTTTAAATTGCACTCGAACTTTATGGCCACCGGGTATCATTGAAGGGTAGGCAGAGCTGGGATTTGAACCAAGGCAGTATGGCAACATAGTCTATGCTCTTAAGCACTTTACTGTAGTCTCTTAATGTTGAAGTTAGACTTGGAAGAAGGACAGCCCAACAATTTCTTTTGTAAAACTATGGTCCCAAGTAAAATTAGTTCAAATTCTAATTGTGTGAATTATTAGTTCTTCCATCTGGGGAAACTATTTAATCCTTTGAATATTCTGGGTTTTTAATCTGAAAATGAATATAGTAGTGTATAGAATCATGGAATGGGTTTGATGAGATAAAAAATAAGAAATGATGCAGGTCAGGGCGGCGCCTGTGGCTCAAAGGAGTAGGACACTGGCCCCATATACCAGAGGTGGTGGGTTCAAACCCAGTCCAGGCCAAAAACTGCAACAAAAACAAAAAGAAAGAAAGAAATGATGCGGGTCAGTTAACAAAGTAATTTGGTTATGTAGAAAACTTCTTTGGAATACCTACAATACATCAGGCAGTGGTATAAGGAATACGATAGAAACAGAAGAGAGTTCATGCCGTCCTTGACTTGACAAAATTGTAGGGAGACAGATTTGTAAAAGCACACAAAATAACAGGGTAATTACAGATGGTGGTCATTTCTTTATTTGTTGCTGTATAACCATTATGTCAACAGGTGCAGTAGAGATGACTCTTTGTTCAATGGAGTGAATGACTTGAGTACCTAAGAGATGGAACGCCAGGGGCCGGATGTGCTCCCAGGAGGGCTTTATTGCCTACCAATGTAGTATCAGGTCTGTGATGGCTCAAACTTAGACCGGCTCCATGGGAATGTGAATGCATAGAATCTCCAAAACATCAAGATATGTGCAGAAATTAAATAGGATGATGATGACACTAAGTGACCAGGAGATTCATCTGGAGAGTATCCAAGGAAAGTATCTTTGAGGAATTAATGAAGTTGAGACCTGAAGATGGAAAGGCATCAGCTAAATAAAGATGATGCAGGAGAATCCCAAGCAAAGCTGGTGAAAAGGCCCAAGGAGAGAAGATGAACCATAGTAGGAAGCCAAAAATGTGAATAGAGATCTGATTAAAGGCCAATCACTTCTTGGCCTTTTGGCTAAGATCAAGTGTAAGTGTGGCTAAAGCATGTTAAAAAGTTAGGACCTCCAACTATAGCACAAGAATATGGGGAAAGAGGCAAGGGAGGGGAGGGGAAAGAGGAGGTTGGGCTAGCAGGAGGGTAATTGGTGGGGCCACACCTACGGTGCATCTTAGAAGGGTACAGGCGAACCTTACTAAATGCAGAACACAAATGTCTTCATATAATAACTGGGAAAATGCCAGGAAGGCTATGTTAATCAGTTTGATGAAAATAGTTCAGATTGTATATGAAACCAGCAAATTGTACCCCTTGATTGCACTACTGTACACAGCTATAATTTAATAATAAAGACAATAAAGAAAAAAAAGTTAGAACCTTACAGATTCAAAGGGAAGCCACTGGAAGGTTTTGAGTAGGAAAGTAAAAGAATCTTAAAGTAAAATCAACAAAGAAAGAAAACAAAGAGGCTTGGCACCCGTGGCACAGCGGTTAGGACACCAGCCACATACACCAAGGCTGGCGGGTTTGAGTCTGGCCAGGCCGGCTAAACAACAATGACAACTACAACCAAAAAAAAAAACTAACCAGGCATTTTGGTGGGCACCTGTAGTCCCAGCTACTTGGGAGGTTGAGGCAAGAGAATTGCTTGAGCCCAAGAGATTGAGGTTGCTGTGAGCTATGACACCACAGCACTCTACTGAGGGTGACATAGTGAGACTCTGTCTCAAAAAAAAAAAGAAAGAAAGAAAGAAAGAAAACTAAGAAATGCAATAAAAGTAACAAATGCAAAATAAAATCCTACTTTAATTATTTTTTTACTATATCCATGCAATCTACCTCTAGTATCTTTACAGTGGCTCCTGATTACCAACTCTGTTCATCTCCTATGCTGAAAATTTATAAAATAGAATATTTAAGTTTTTTTTCCTTTCCATAAGTATGTACAGACTATGTTTACAGGATTAATATATATCTGAAACTGGAATGAAATATTTAGGTGCAGACAAATTGCATAAAATGAGTATTAAATATAAAGTTAAAATGTTTAGGTGTAGCCAAATTGCATAAAATACTCATTCAATACAATTCAATACTCATTTTATGCAATTTGGCGGCACCCAAACATTTTAACTTTAACTCTAGATGTAAGCATTTCACTCATGAACTTCTCATTCAGGCCTCTGTTTTCTCGGAAATTTTTTCCATTGATCTCCAGGTATCAAAAAGTGCCAATAACATAAAAATGCATATGAAAGTTTCTGCTTGCATCACATTCCCAAGACACAGAGTCATGCTCTTTTTTTTTTTTTTTTTTGCAGTTTTTGGCGGGGACTGGGTTTGAACCCACCACCTCTGGCATATGGGCCAGCGCCCTATTCCTTTGAGCCACAGGCGCTGCCTATTTTTTTTTTTTTTATAAAAAGCTGTTGGGACACAAAGGCAGTAAAACGCCATCTGACACCCCACAGCAGGAAACTGTGAAGACTGCTCAGTCAGTTACGTGTCCTGCAAAATACACGTAAGCTAATTAAAGTGGAATTAATTTCAACTGTCTCTGTCTTGACCCAGAAGGGCTTTGCCTTAATCATAGAAAGGCCTGCATCTGTTACTTCCAGCAAGTGCTACGTAAGCAAACTGTAAATGGAAGTCTTCCTGGCGTTCTTTTAGTGTGGAGTATTTGTCCCTCATCAGCAGTCTTTGGGAGCTAGATTCCTTCCACATGAAAGGAATTCCAAAACTCAGTACATTCCTTAGCTTCCAAAGCACAGCCAAAAGCCTAGACAATTGTTCTGATGAATGACACACACACTTAATTTGCAGAGAGAGGAATGGTGAGAAATAGCTTAATCATTATTGTTTTCAGTTGGTTGTTTTTTCTTATTCTGAATCTCACTCAAAAATAACTGTAGGCCTTCCTAGGTGAATAGATTTGTCAAGACTTTAGAGACAATTATTTTAAGGCTGCTTTTGGCCAAAATAAATATGTAAAGTCTAGAATTCCAAACGATTAATTAGGTCTCTGTAATGTGTTGATAGTTTTCCAAATGAAAGAGATCCTCCCAACATCATAGCCACCCTAAAGTCAAGGGTAATGCCAGTGTCTCAAAACAAAGATAATTGGTAATCAATCATTAATAATTTTTTTATTTTCTTTTCTGCATTAGATATTCAAATCTTTAAAGCTAAGGTGTTTTTTTTCCCCTATGTTGTCTTGACCAAAAAAATGGAAACATAATTTATATCTTTCACCCATTCTTTTTGTAATTTACCTTCCAAAACTCAGCATGCCCCCATCCTCACTTTAAATCTTCTATGCACAGCCATAATGAAAAGTTATTTTATTTTTTTTCTCTGTGGCTATATTCTCTAGTGATTTATACTATGGTATCTGGAATTGAATGCCTGAGTTCTTATTCTGTCCTCACCACTTATTTGATACATGACAGCAAACAGTTACTTAACCTGTTGGTCTCAGTGCACTGTCCTAGAAATATGACAGCTATGTTATAAGATTGTTGTGAGAATCAATCCAGTTGGTGCATGTGAAGTATTTTGATGTGCCTCAAACACCATTAATATCAATGTAGTATCTTTAGGAATCCAGGTATGGTACTTTTTTTATTTTGTTTTGTTTTGTTTTCTAGGCCCTCATTTCCCTTCCTGGCATTACTGTCTACTTTCTTATTTCCAAAACGAGGATCACATCCGCTTATTCTCCAGAGTGTACTTTGTATTATGTACACTTGTTAATAGCCACTGATTGCATCACACAGAAGTTCAAGTACTTCCTGCAAATGAGGAGGACAGAGCAGCAAAGTGAGGTGGGTGTGGAAGGCATTAGAGGTGGAGGGATTTCCAGAGGACCAGGTGTAATCCCATGGCCTATTCTCACAGAGGTATTTGTTCAAATGTCAGAATGGCTTTAAAATAGTCTGTTCATAGATTTATCCATTCAACATTAGGGCCAGAAAATGCGAAAACGGATTACCTTGCTTGACTCCAGCAAGCTTTTGAATGACTATTTACATACAAACCAGGGGAAAAAAGAGTACATTGACTTTTTAAAAAGTGCCTTATGTTATTATCTGTGATTTCCTCAAGTAATCATTCAGGGAGGAAGAAGCAAGGATGAGAGAGGTAAGAAAAAATAAGCTGGTAGAGATGGTAAGAGCAAGAAGAGAAAATTCAAAATATCTGAAGAAGGAAGAAATCTCAGGGTTAATATGGTAAAGATGAATAACAGAAAAGACTCTGTCTAGATGAAGAGGTCAGGTAGGTTGGTCAGGAATAAAATATATCTTAAAACTGTAATTGGTGGCCAGATTAGAGGGGGTCAAAAGACCAGGAAATGATGTACTTTTTGAGTATGTGTCAAATATATTAGACAGATACATCAGGCAAAGACCAGGTTCTCTGTGCTATATGAAATTATGATGAGTGTTGGCTTTGTAAACCCAAAGCCAGAGTTTTTCATTTTCATGATGTGACCTTACTGTGACCTTACTCAGTAGACCAGAGAAGTCCAGCCACTGCATTGCAAACTAGATTTGTCATTCATGCTTGGAAGCCACAGTAGCATGAGGTGGCAGAACGTGGCATTTTCCACAGTGATGATTAGGATAAAAATAAGTTGTCTGGAAATTGTAATCATCTATTATCACAGTATGCCTGCCTATGATATTTAAACTTACCATCTGTGGATTATCAGTCAAACATCCACTTGCTCCTGTATCCTCTAGTCAAAGTCTTCTAATTAAAGATCCAGCCAGGTGGGTTGCAAGAGTGTGTATGTACTTGGTTAATTTGTGTCTGTAGTCCACAATATAATATCAACAGAGATGGGGTATTCCAGGAGCTTTGTTGAGTCAGTGAGTGAATTAATGAATGATCATATAAATTCATTTTTGGAATACAGAAAAATGAATGACTCAATGTTATATGAATAAATAGTAGGCTCATCAAAGATTTTTGCTGTAATAATAAATGAATGAATGAGTTCTTGAATCTAGCAATATCCCCATATTTACCGTTCCTACTTGCTACTATAAGAAATTCTACATTTCTTATGGTTTAGTCACATGCAGGATAGCTGGCTACTTTTTGTTAAGTCTGTGTAGGGTTCTGCATATTTTTCTGCCTCATTGAAGAAAGCTTTGTTGTAGGAGTTAGCTTTAAGTTGATCCTTGAAGAAGGCCATCCCAAAATAGCCCAGCATGAGAAGCCCAGGTTGCTTTTTCCTTTACTTCTCTAGGATACTCCCCTATGAAAAATATTTTGATTTAGCTGGTTCATTTCACAAGATGGCAGAATGAATTATCATTTTTTATAGTGGACGTCAGCAAAAGGATAAGAATTTACCATTAAAACAGAGTGAAACTGAAACTATTTTGGCTTCCCTCTGCTTTCTTTGAAGATAAATGATTATGATGTCAGCTCAGTTTGAAAGAATATTAAATCAGAGGCTGAAAATACCTAGCAGTTCCAACTCCCTCATATCACAAGGCCCGTGTTCTCACGGACTCTGTAAACTAAGATGATTTTTTTATTCTCATTACTGTTCTCAAAAACCAAATGGCTTTTCTGTAACTAGTTTCATGACACACTGAGTAGAAAAACTCCTCTTCATTCACAATGATTCTACCCTTACAATTGGCAGTATAATTTGATCTTCTGACACATGGTTTCCAAACGTTGCTTAGATAAATAAAACATACCAGAACCTGAACACTCAACCAAAGAGGAAAACAAATATACAAGTATACCAAAAATATAAATCTGCATTTATAGCTTTGAAGGCTTTTTCATTTCACTCTTAGGAATCTTTCCAGTATACTATTTTTTTTTTTAAACCTCTGGGAAGAATCTTGAAGTGATGATAAATTGAGCAAAAGAGTAATTAGGTTCACTTTACTTCCAATTCTGATAGAAGAGGAGAAAAGAGCTGAAATTTGTTGCATGCCTATTTCTGCTAATACCTGACATATATATGTATGTATAATAGGCAGCATAAAGGTCCCTCAAAGATGTCCAACCCTCCCCCCACACCAAACTTCTATGGGAAAATGAACTCTGTGATGTGATTAAGTTAACAATATTGAATTTGTTAGATTCTTGTGAGGACCCTATGAAATCAGAAGTATCCATGTAAGAGGAAGGCAGGAGATTAAAGACGGAAGTCAGCAATATGATGATTGAAGCAAAGATTGGGATGATGTGGCTGCAAGCCAAGGAATGATGGGCAACAGCCTTTCAAGCTGGGAAGAGACAAGGGATCAGTTCTCTCCTGGAACCTAGAGGAAACCATCCCTACTGACCTTTTAATTTTAGCCCTGTAAGACTTATTTGAGGACATCTGACCTCCAGAACATAATTTGTGGTTTTTACAACACTAAGTTTGTAATAATTTTTACAGCAGTTATAGGAAACTAAAACAGCATCTTTGTATTATCTCACAACACTGCAAAGGAGAAATAATGTCTCCCTTTTACAGCGACAACCAAGATTTAGAGAGGCTCACCCTAGTTCATACTGCCAATTAATAGTGGGACTATGTTTCAAATATTCCTCAGACAATTAAGTCCATTATTTTTTCACAGGGCTTTGTTATCAACAATTTCTTCCAGATTTCCCCCTCTTATCCACGAAGGTCCGTCAGATAGATCGTTCACTTATATGAATTTTCTAGGGAGCCCTGGTGCCCCACAGTCATGGATGAACTGTATGGGCGACCCAGAAAACTTGCCTTTTATTTACGAAGTCTTCCTTGACTCACCTACACATATTAGGATTGTCTGCTCTGTAAGAGAAAGCAGGGAAGAAAAGAGAAGAAAGAGAAAGTCAAAACAGACCTCACTGTATGAATCGGAGCCAGGAACCTGTTTTCCGGCAGTGGCAAAGTCTGGTGGGATAAGTGAAGGGCTTTTATTTCTCTTTTATAACATCGACAGGAAGTTTCTACAATACACAGACCCTTCTGCCAAAATCTGGCTTTGGGGATATTCGTAGAAATGATTGAAATGGATCCCTTCTCCCTGAGCTACTAGGGAGCTGTACCTAACATCTTTAAGAGCAGCTTGGCCTTCTTCCAGAAGAGACACTGTCTGATTTACTGCAGTGCCCACTGCGAGGCCTGCACAGCCTGATTTCCCACCTGACCAGTGGGAAACAGCTGCAGGAACAGGTCCCGCCACCCACTGCAGCAGCCTGGCTCCAGGGCGAGGGGGGAGGCCAACTCAACATCTGTCTTTCTTATCTGTTACTGATACGCACAAGAGTGTACATTTTGTGGTGGTTGTTTGTCAAAGAAGCTTTCAAACATGTGACTTGTTTCTGTTCCACCTCTTGATTGGACTCCTTTGCAACTCATTTGGAAACCTCAAGAAATACAAATAATTCCTTCTTCACGAAGTTCAACTACACTCTATTAAAGCGAATACAGATTTTAGAGATTGGTGCCTCCTAATATATCCCCACTGTTTTCATTATACACATACTATCACAGGAAACAGGAAAGCTTCCACACGCGGATGTGCTGCATTTCTGCCACCATCACATTGGTGTCAACACGGGTAGGACACGTAGAGTCCTAGCAGATGTGAAATCAAAATGCTAAGAAGTGCAAAACTAAGTAGTGTTTTCTTTAGATTGTTCTATTCATTCTCCCACTCCATTGTCCCCCAATCAAATTTCTGAGAGTGAATAAGACCGTCTTCAGTAACTTCTGTTACTTACTCCTAGCTAGTGTGACCATTTCCAAACTTGGTTCACATGATGCAATCCTGTTGTCCTGATGTGTGTATGTGGATAAAGAAGGGAAAACTGGAGTAAAATTGGACAAACTGACAAATAACACAGAGTCCCTAATACATTTCTGTTAAACCCATTATTTAGTCTTAAGACTTTGAGAAAAGAAAACAAGACTCAGGAATGACTGCCTGCAGCCTGTGATCCTTTTGTCCCTGGTGATGTTCTGCTTGATGGTTAGCTACCAGAGAGAGAAATAAAAATGACCAACTGTATCCATCCTTTTAAACATTGGAAAAAGATTTTAAATCAATTATGAGAGTTTAGAGAGGATATGCTGGTGATAAGCTTACAGAGGGTAAATAATATGAAACTAAAAAGAAAATTCAGTCATTGAGATGGTACCAGAGGGCAACAATAGTTACTTTGATTTCTAACTTTTAAAATGTATTGAGGGAAAATTTTAGAAGCAAGTGAAGACTATCAAAATGGACATGCTTATTTGCTTTATAACTCTAATGTTTCTTTCATATTTAAAGAGACATGCAAATTGGAAATTAATGCTCTTTTCCAGAGCAGAGGAATCCAGTGGGGGTGGGGTTTATTAGATTCCAGAACATTTTCTGACAACCCTGCTCATTTTTAATCAAAATTGATGGGGTGATAATGCACACCTGTGAGTAAGACTTTAGACAGCATGACATGAATCAGTTTATACTTTGAAGCTTAAACATCTTCAGAATTTTTCATTGATTTCTTAATAGAGAGAGAGAGAAAAAAAAAAAAAAAAGGACCGCTGTACTCTAGACCTATTTAGCGATGCTGACTTGCTGAAGCAGACTCCACAGCGTCACCTGGATCTCTTGATGAATTCTTATCTGATCAACACTGATGCATTTTTTTCAACTCTCATTTTAGACAGTACTTCTTCTGTATAAAGGTCTCGCCTTCATTAGAAACCCAATACACTTTACTTTATAATAGTGAATTTTCAGGGTGGTACATAAACAAATCTACCACCTTATACCTTCTGTTCATTGCCAAATTCCTTGAGAAGATGAATTGTGTCATTTTCATCTTAGATCATTTCAAGAAAATCCAACGATGTCTAGAGCAGAGATTACACACACACAAATATTTATTGCAAAAGAGTAAGTTTACAGATTTTTTTTACATTTCATGGCCCAATTTCATATATATTCATAAGCATAAAGTAAGGGATAGAAAAGGAACAACTATTGATAATAACCACCTTTTACTAAACCCACTATCTTCAAGGTTCAAAGCCAATCCGTTTATAATTTTTTGGGGGGCGAGAGGGATTCATTGATGGTACAAGAAACCAGGTTACACTGATTGCATTTATTAGGTAAAATCCCTTTTACAATCGTGTTTGGCCCCCAAAAGGTGTGGCACACACCAAGACCCCACCCCCCAAGCTAATCCATTTATATCAATCACCACACATAATTCTTACAGCAATTTTACACAACTTTAAGAAAAGTTTGAATGACTACTATGTTCAAATTAGTTGACTACCTAAAAATACACATTATATGCCTATTTTTTATATGCTGACTATGAGGCTGCAAAAAGTTAAGATCAGAGAATTAGAAAAACCAATATTCAAATTATGTTTGTCTCTATCTCAGTCTTTTATTAAAGGGTCTCAGGTATGTTTCTATCCAAGTCTTTTTATTAAAGGGTCTAATTAGAAATAAACTTTTTTTTTTTTTTTTTTGCAGTTTTTAGCCAGGGCTGGGTTTGAACCCGCCACCTCCGGAATATGGGGCTGGCACCCTACTCTGTTGAGCTATAGGCACCGCCCAGAAATGAACTATTTTTAACTATAACAAAGCAACGAGAAAATATCTTCAAATACTATTCCTAGTCCATCACAGGCATATTGATTTGCATTTAGTTTCTAATAAATATTAAAGTGAAGCTATTCTGAAACATCCTTCAAATATGTTATGGTTTCTGTTCAATTACTAGATTCTATTTTACATACAACACATTCCAAACCCTTAGCAAATGATTAATCCCTGCTTGCCGCTAAGAAAGGTAATGTACTCACTGTTCTCTGTGGTCAATACATTTTTAGTATTAATTTTTGTGTTAGGTCTCTTTCATTCACAAATAACAGAAACATGATTTCAACTGTCTAAGCAAAATAATAAAAAAGAACAATAATGAAATAAAGTGCTATATTGTCTTATGGAAGTGAAAAAAAATAATCAAGGCAATTTGTTTCAGGCATGGCTAAAACCCAAGGGTTCAAAGCATGAAGTTTAGTCCTGTTATTTCTCACTCATATCTTCTTCCCCACCCCACCTCCATAGCTTTCTTTTTATCTCTCAACTTAGCTTTCCTATGTATTGACTTCATTCTGAGATCACCTTTCTCTGAATTTAGCAAGGTGGCTACCAAACTCTCTAGGGTTGTATCCCATACTATTTGCAGTACAATAGAGACAAGAAGACCTCTATCCAGTAATCTCTAACAAAAGTCTGTGAAATATAGTCCATTCTCTTTATTCATTTTAGTTATGTCCTAGAAAGTTGCCACACGTAGTGAATTAACAAATATCAAACCGTTGTTCCTAGGTGCAGTATAAGAATACAGGGTTACCTCCTTGGAAGGCTTTGGTCACAACATTCTCATTAATCAATACATAACTTGGTTTTATGTGTGCTTCTGTTTAAAGACTATGTACACATATGTGTGTGTATGTTTTACATATATGTGTGTATATATATTTATTTTTAATATTAAACATGTGGTCAACAGCACTATTCTTCAAACTTGAACAAACCTTATATAATACACACTTTCTCCACAACCTTATATAACATACATATTTTCTCCTTACTCTTTGGAACACTAGACAGCACTTCAGCACTATTTCTTCAGCTTGAGATACTTTTAAAAAGTAAAACCACTACAAAGTAAAAGCATGAAAATATAAAAAATAAAAACACTAAATAGAACTTAAGAAGGCCACTTGTCTGCTATATAAGAGCTGAAATAAAAAAAAATCAGTGCCTCATTTTTTTCAGTGTCAGCTGGGAATATGTATATGAGGTGACCCATACTTTTTGCTGTTCTGTCTTTGCATGAGCAGGAAAACACAGTGAGTGCTGATTTGGGGGTTACAAAAAAAGTTTGGAAGGATTTATATCAATACCCATTCACAAATATGGGAGCTAGAAAGATGGACTCTCGTTGGCTGTGATTGACCAATCCTGAATCACCTAGACACAAAGGGACTGATGGGAATGATGTCAGTTCCCCCTGAGCAACGTGGATAGTTTAGTCAATTCAGGATGCTTCTGTAAGGAAAATAAGTAGAATTAGTAGACAAAAGGAGATTAGAAATGGTTAGTAAAAAGATCTACTATTTATCTGTAACACCCCCACCCTCAGACGACTCCTTCCCAGATAAGAAAGATCTATTTCTTAAGACATTGACTTCACTAAAATTATTTCCTCATGTGTAACTGATCAGCTATTATCTGGGGGCTCATGCAGGAAATATACACCCTAGGTGGTATTTATTACTTAGTATAAAACCATCAAACTACCCTGTATATTATGATATGTCACATCAAAGTTTATCCAAAATTTACCTTTAAAAAAAATCTGTCCTTGTTTCCGTTATCAAGGTTAGTAATTATTGAAATAACTAATGATTTCAATATTGACCCAGAAAAACTATTGTAGTATGCCTGTATCAGGCCCATTTCAGCTTTATTTTATAAAATATATGGAAATACTGCTTATTTTGCCTTATTATGGAGAGTCTTGTTCTTTTACAGTTTGTAAACAACACTCTTTCTAAGAAAAGAGAACTGGGCTTTCTTTCATTCAGAGTTAGGTGACTCCATTTATTTATATACAGATTCAGTTCACGCTAATTTTCTGTGTGCCCTGATTGTGTTTGATGTCTGAGATTTAGTGCTCCTACAGATGGATAAACAGAGGGTAGCTTAGTTCATTCGCCAGTCAATAAGCCATTCTGAAAAGGTCTTTTCATGCTGATATTGGGCTGGCTCAGCGGAGGGGTTGGCGGTGGGGTGGAGGACCTGTCTTTGCAGAGTATGAAGTCAAGTGAGAAATACTTCAATTCATTGTGAGAAGAGCTGTCACAGAGGTGGGCACAGTTCTCTTGGGAAGCATGAATGTAGAAGCGGAGAGAAGGCAGGTCAAGAGTAACATTTTAGTGACATCTTAAAGGATAAGTAAATATGTCTGAGATGATCAAGAAGTTTGGAAGTCTTCAGGGCTGTTTATTCACATGAGATTGACTCTAGTCCTGTGGACATTTGCAGAGTGGTACTTCCCTTCTTTCCTGGCTTCAAGCCTTGTACCTATGAATAGGAATGATACACGGAGATGTACAAGTTAGGTGCTGGGGTGCTGGGGGATCATATGGCGCCCTCATGCATTGAGACCAGAGATGCCTATGGCAATGCAGGAATTCCCAACTACCATTCATCAGAAAAACAGCTGCCTGTGATGCCAGTTAGTATTTTTGTCAATATGGCTCTTAGACCAAGTAAATGCCCAAACCACTGTCGAAGAGGTTAACTGTGTGCCTTTGCATCAAAACCACCCCGATATATCAACATTTCCTCACTACTCTTAATGTGCTCCCATAAATTTTCCATCATTTGAAAAGCAATGCCCCAATTATCAGTTTTTCAAAGTCTGCAATTTGAAAAGCAGCACCCTAGTTCAGTGTTTTTCAAACTTTAAAGTGGATACCCATCACCTGAGGATCTTCTTAAAATGAAACAGTTCTAAAGGTGGGTTTAAAGCTCTTCAATTGTAGCCACTCTAAACGAGACCAATACTTGGAATATTCTTAAAGAAGAGCATTAACTAAATCGTAAACCCCAAGTCCAGACCTTCAGGTAAAGAACAGAGAGCCCTCAATAAATTACCTCATCTACCAGTAAGATGGTCTTATAATTAGCTGTCCATAACAGAATCTGAGAATTCTTTCTTTTTTCCTTTTTAATACTCCCTGGGCCCTATCTCTAGTGCTTTGGAATCAGTCAATCTAGCATAGAGTTACCAGCATTGAAGTCTGAAATACTTATCCTTATAAACCTAATGAGAAGCCATGGCAGTATTTTATAGGAAGTTCACCTCTGGATCGCTTGGAGTTAACTCCAACTCTCTTGTCCTGTCACCTTATTCCTCCAGGCTCTGGCCAGGCCCTACTCACTTTGCTCATTAGCAGAGCTCCTGCACAGATGGTGTTTGTGGGCATGCTGATGACTTCCATCACCATCAGGTGCTCATTGCCAGAGGGTGCAGCAAATTGTCTGTGCAGGTGTAATAGGGAAAGGAGGATTGATGCTCAGAGTAATGTCTTCTTTTGCAATATAGTCTATCAAAATCAAAATCCCCACGGTTGACTTGTGAGGAAACACACTTTGTCATGTTGATATGTAAGAGAGCTAATGACACCTACATATATTTAGTTTCCTTTCTTCTTCATCTTAATTTTTTTAAACGATCCAGATGTTCAGAAGCTCAGCATTTAATATCCCACATTTGACCTGATAGCCCTCCACCATCTGCTACACAGGGTGTTGTGGTGAGCTAATGTGAAAAGGCATTTGATAGATTAACTCAATTGCAGCACATTCTGAGGAGTCTTAATTCAAGGTAAAAATTTCATTATAATAATTAATTAGCTGAGAGCTCTTGTATATCTTCCTCAAATTTTCGGATGGCAAAATCTCTTTCCAACTGGGGGAAGACAGAACTACATCCTAGCATCACCATTTAGGTCTTCCTTAAATTACACTATTTTCCCATTTCCCTGACTACTGGGCTGGCCTTGTCTGTTTTAGAAGCATAAATGCATTTGGCCTTTAATTAAAATATTTCTAGAAGATGTCAATTCAGTTAGATTAATCACTAAATGAATAATATCCATGCCAATCAATAAGAAAATAATGTGAATAATTTCAAATATTATGAGAAAGAAAAGCTCCACGGGTCAAGAGTGTTGGATATTCCTATAATAATTACTCTTGAGCACACTTACTTATAATATCTATACACTACAAAGTCTTATTAATAGTGCATTGATAACGTTCCCTCATATTAATACTATGCCTATTTTTCTTCATCTTTTTTTATTAAATCATAAATACATAGATCATGTATACATGAATGCATTTATGGGGTACAATGTGCTGATTTCATATAGAATTAGAAACATTTACATCACACTGGTCAATATATACCTCGTCTCATTTATTTAACTATTGTGTTAAGACATTTATACTCTATACTTAATAGATCTGACATGTTACCTTGCATTATGCACCATAGATGTGATCCCACCATTCACCCTCCCTCGATCTGACCTCTCCCCTCCCCGCCCATCTTCCCCTCCTCCATCCTACATCCTGGGCCATCCTTGTGATCTGTTCTTCAAATGAAAGTGTGAGTGATTATAAATTGGTTTCCCCTCCCATCTTCCCCTCCTCCATCCTTCATCCTGGGCCATCATTGTGATCTATTCTTCATGTGAAAGTGTGAGTGATTATAAATTGGTTTCATAATAGTACTGAGTACATTGGATACTTTTTCTTCCATTCTTGAGTAGGATATGTTCCAGCTCCATCCATGTAAATCTACACAGCCAAGAACACAGTAAATAATGCAAGAAGACAGCCCTCAGAATGGGAGAGAATATTTTTCTTCATCTTTTGGTCAAAACATCCTTCCTTTATTAATTTATGGTAGTTTTAGGTTCATAGAAAAATTAAGCAGAAAGTAAAGAGTTCAGATATGCCCCATCCATCCACCATCACTATTTCTATAGTGTAGTACTCATGTTATAGCTGATGAACCGTGTAATTATCAATCAAAGTCCATATTTTACATAAGAGTTAACTCTTTATGTTGAATATTCTCTGGGTTTGAGAAACATGTGACAGGTGCCACCATTAAAATAGCATATATAATAGTTACACTGTCCTAAATATCTCCTCCACTCTCCAGTGTATCCCTCCCTTCCTCTTTTAACTCCTGCCAGCCACTGATATTTAACTATCTCCAAAGTTTTTCACCTTCCAAAAATTCACATAATTTAAATCATATTGTATGCGTCCTTCTTCAGACAGGCTTTCTTCACTTAATAATACAAATTTAAGATTCCTCCATGTCTTTTTCATGTCTCGATAACTCTTTCTTTAAAATACACTATTGTCTGGATGTACCATAGTTTGTTTAGCTGACTCAGCTATTGAAAAATATCTTGACTGCTTCCCACTCCTGACAATTATGAATAAAGTTGCTGCAAACATTTGAGTACAGGTTGCTGTATAGACATAAAGACTTATTTGTGTGAATAGCAAAGAGCATAATTGCTGGATTGTACAGTAAGAGTAGATTTAGTTTTGTAAAAAGCCATTAAAAACTCTTCCTAAGTGTTTTTAACGTTTTCCATTCCAACTAGCAGTGGATGAGACTGTATGTTTTTCACACTTTTGCCAGCATTTATTGTTATGTCTTCTGAATTTTGACCATTCTAACAGGGATGTAGTGTTATATCACTGTTGTTTTAGTTTGCATTTCCTGATGAAGTGTGATGTGGGGCATCTTTTGATTTGCTTATTTGCCATTTTATGTATCTTCTTTGGTGATGTTTCTGTTAAGGCCTTTGGCCAATTTTTAAAGTTCATTGTCAGTTTTCTTGTTGTTGAATTTGCAGTGTTCTTTGTATAGATGCTTCTTAACTGATGATGGATTATATCTCATTAAATCTATCATAAATCTAAAATATCATATGTTGACATGTGTCTGACACACTTAACTTCCAAACATCATAGCTTAGCCTATCCTAACTTAAACACACTCAAAGCATTTATGTTAGGCTACAGTTGGGAAAAATCATCTACCACAAAGTCTGCTTTATTTACAAATGGAATATTTCATGTAATTTATTGAACATAGTATTCTTAGCCCTGTGATTGTGTGGTTGACTGGGAGCTGTGGCTCCTTGCTGCTGCTCTGTATCAACAGAGAGTGTTTATCTCATATCACTAGTCTCAGAAAAGATAAAAATTCTAAATTCAAGGTACAGTTGTTTACGGAATGCATATAATTTTTGCAACATGCTGATGTTGCGAAATCATAAGTCAAATAATTGTAAGTCAGGGGCCGTCTGTATTTTTTTGGATAGCAGTCCTTTACCAGATATGCCTTTTGCAAATACAGGAAGTTGACCACCCAAGGGACTGTACAAAACTGGTCAACACAGAAGTGGTCAACATAAGGAACTTTGCCTACTGTACTGACATGTACATGTGGTGAATGTCTGATTTATGAAAATTCGGTCAACATAGGAAGTGATCATGCAAGGAGGTGGTCAACTGTGGAGATTCTGCTGTATTGTTTTCAGTCTGTGGCTTGTCTTTTTGTTCTCTGGACAGTGTTTTCCACAGAGCACTGTGGAATTGTCAAATCTTTCCTGAATCACGCTTTTGGTTTTGTATCTAAAACATCATTGCCAAACCTAAAGGCATGTAGATTTTCTTCTATGTTATCTTCTAGAGGGTTTATACTTCTGTGTTTAACATTTGGATATGTGATCCACTTGGTGGTGCTTTTTGTGAAAGATGTAATGTCAAGGATTAAATTCTGTATGTATATCCAGTTGTTCCAGATCTGGACAGTTTTTAATTCATTATTCCTCTGTTCTTTTCTCTCCATAGGTTTTCATTTTCAAAAAAAAGATCTTACTAAATGTACTATTTGCTCTTCAACCACAGCATAGATCTCCTTTACTTTCACTTGGAGTGTAATATAATTCTTATTCCTTATATTCAACTTGAGGACAGATACAATTACAAGATATATTACTAGTTAGAAGAGAATTTTATTATGGGGCTGTAGGTGACGAGTGTACACTATTCAATTGATGGCCTATCAAGTGTGAGGAGTATAATTTATAAAAATAAATCTTCAAAGACCTTTTATAGCTTCTGCACTGCAAGGAAAATAACAGAATGAAAAGACAGCCTATGGATTGAGAGAAAATATTTGCAACCAAAAATTATGATAAAAGTTATTATTTATGATATATAAAGGATTTCAACTCATTACCAAATAATAATAATGATTCTTAAAATGGGCAAAAGACCTAAATAGGCATTTTTCCAATGACATCATACAAATGGCCAACAGATATATGAGAAAGAATTCAACATTATTAGTCATGATGGAAATGAAAATCAAAACCACAGGGAATTTAGTAACTGTTAGGATGGCTACTATAAGAAGATAAGAGGGAACATGTGCTGGTGAGGGTACAGGGAAAGGGAGCACTTACACAGTGTTGGGGGAATATAAATTGGTATAGCCATTATGGAAAACAATGTTTTTCATAAAATTAAAAATTGAACTACCATATGACCTAGCCATCCATCCATTGTCCGTGTACCCAGTGAAAATGAAATCACCACCTCATAAAAATATCTGTACTCTTGGGTTGGCACCTGTAGCATAGTGGTTATGGCTCTAGCCAAATACACCAAGGGTGGTGGGTTCAAACCCAGCCAGGTCCAGCTAAACAACTGCAACAAAAAAATAGCTGGGTGTTGTGACAGGTACCTGTAGTCCCAGCTACTCGGGAGGCTGAGGCAAGAGAATTGGTGAAGTCCAAGAGTTTGAGGTTGCTGTGAGCTGTGATGCCACAGCAGTCTACCGAGGGTGACATAGTGAGACTCTGTCTCAAAAAAAAAAAAAAGAAAGAAAGAAATATCTGTACCCTTATGTTCACTGCAGCATTAATCACTATGGCTACAGAACAAAAACAACCTCAGTTCCATTGACAGAAAAGTATATAAGGAAATTGTGATATTATTCAACCTTAGAAAAGAAGATCCTGCCATTTGTGATAACATGAATGAAGCTGGAAGATAGTACACTAAGAGAAAGAAGTCCAACATAGACAAAGTTTATGAGAAACCACATAAACTCACTTCTGTGTGGAATCTAAATAAAACGTAGAATATGGGCAGCACCAGTGGCACAGTGAGTAGGGCCTGGCCCCATATACTGAGGGTGGCAGGTTTGAACCTGGCCCTGGAAAAACTGCAACAAAACTATAGCCGGGCATCATCATGGGTGCCTGTAGTCCCAGCTACTCGGGGGGCTGAGGCAAGAGAATTGCTTAGGCTTAGCTAAAGGTTTCTGTGAGCTGCGATGCCATGGCACTCTACCAAGGGTGACAAAGTGAGACTCGGTCTCAAAAAAAAAAAGTAGAATACACAGAAGCAGAGTAGAATGGTGGTTGCTAGGGACAGGGAGGGCGAGGAAATGAAATGTAGGGGTCCAGGTGTACAAACTTGTCGTTAAATAGGATGACCAACTCTAGAGATCTAAAGTAATTCAGGAGGCCAATAGTTAACAGAACTGTATACTGAAAGTCTTAAGAGATTGTATTTAGGTGCCCTTCCCACCCAAAAGGGTAACTATTTAAGCTATGACTCGGTTAACATGCCTCACTGTGGTACAAATTTCATTGTGTACATTTGTATAAAAAAATCCTGTTGTACATATCATAAATAAATAAAAATAAAGGCCTTTTATGATTCAGAAAGTAGTGGTCTGGCAGTTGGGTGGGAGTCATAGTAAAATTTTCAAATAGACGTAAGAATAGGATCAGTTGGGTTAAAGTTTACAAATAAGATGCATAAACTCCTTTTTCTCTCCTTTCAAGAATTTTTCTATTTCAGAGTTTAAATTTAAGATGAAAATTAGTTCCTGCATCATACTAGATGAATTCTTCATTAAATCTTTATAGAGAAAAATTTTTTCATGTGCAAGAAAATAATGCATAATATGATTGACTTAATGTTTAAGCTATTTTTATCAAAAATGGAAGAAGTTGACAAGTATGTATAAATAGATTGTGAATGCATACATACATATACAACATAACCAGAAAAATGTTAACATGCTTCTCTCTGCATGCCCAAATTTTACTGATTGTCTTATTCTACACTTCAGGATCTTCCAAATTTCCTTCCTGGCTAAATTACTTTTGTTATCGGTAAAGATAATATAAGCTGTTTAAGAAACAAAAAACCTGGTGGATAGATATACTCAGTACACTTAAAGAATGTTGTTAATTTTGTAGGACCCCTATCAGAATCAAAACTCCACCACCTGTAAGTTAGGATAAATTTTTCAAATGTTAGGCCTCTAGGTGGAAACTCCACAAGGTAGCAGTCTTTTCATACCTACGCTGTCTTCCCCTAGCGAGGTAATCATCTTCTAGCCTACTGGCATTATCTGATTATCTTCAGAGGATTTCCAATCCACCAGCTATCATTAATCAGTGGATACACCCAGTAAGTGTGCCACTTCATTCAGAAAATCCATGTTCTTTTACGACACACCATCAGGAGATTCATAATACCAAAATTTGTCTGACCGAGGCTCCCCACAGGTCACAACATCTGAGCTTTCTATGCTGTTCTTCTGAACATTTTCTTGGTATCCTAGGTATAACATGCTGTGCTTTTAGAGTCTTCATAATTACTAAGTGGATTCACTGCCTCTTTTTTTTTCCTCTTTAACCAACTCCCCTCAAGAGAGGACCAACATCATGAACAAAAAAAGAGCCCATGACTAAGACATTGTTGTCCCTACCAGAGATGATAGAGGGTGGTGCACCCCCAATGTATGGCAAGATTTCTGAGAAGCATGCTGTTTTCATCAACCACTGTAAACAGGTTGGCTCAGAGGCTAGTCTGAGTGCTGGCCATTTTACAGTTCTACAAACCCCATTCTCATTTTGAGCACACAATTTTTAGGACAGTTTTATACTTCTTGACTTTATTTTTTTTTTAAATAAATGATTAAAAAAAAGGAATAAATGATTCCATGGGAACTTCTTAACCTCTCTTCTAAATAGCTTTCTAAGAGCTACCTTCACCACCACCAATCCTGGCTAACTAGCATACCATACATTTCTAATTACCAAGGGACCTCTAGCTTGTATCCATTATAGATGTTCCTAAAATAAAGTCATGGTCACATAAATTAGAAATATCCAAAACTCCGGCTATCAGTAAAATCTTAAATTGCATCAGTGTAATTTGAGTTCTAAAATGCACAGACATGAATGATGTAGTTATTTATTAATTCTGGTCCATTGTACCAGAAAGAATGCTGAACTGAAAAATCAAGAGATGGATTAGGTCCTATTTATCCATGAATTAGCTTTATACACATGGGACAGTCTCAAAATTCCTAGCTTATTTGAAAAATGACAGGGTCGAACTCAATGTCGTTAAGGTTTCTTCCAAAGTGCTGCAGACCAAATGTTTGAATACCTCCAAAATCCATACCTTAAAACCTAATCCCACATGTGATAGTATCTGTAGGTGGGGCCTATGGGAGGTGATTACGTCATAAGTGTAGAGCGCTGGAGGATGAAATTAGAGGCCTTGTAACAGAGGTCCCAGCGAGGCTTCTCCTCCCCTTCCACCATGATAGAACACAGGACTTGAGGACCAGCATGCAGATCTTCACCAGGTACTGAAGCTGCAGGGCCTTGATTTTATATTTTCCAGCATGAGAACTGTTAGGAAAAGTGTCATTTTCTTATAAGCCACTCTTTATGGTATTTTGCTACTGCAGCTTGAATAGACTAAGACAAAGGTCTTTTTCTAAATGAAAATACTTTTAAGAGAGTCCATTTTGGGGGGACATCAGTGAGAAAGAACTTGTCAACAGAAAGTAGTTTCTATAGTTTAATACTAAACAGTCATTTGCATGATCTGTGCCGGAATATGAAAAAAAGGAACCTCGTCAGCCAGCCCTTGGACAACACACTTTTAAATATTTTATTTCAAAGCTTGTAGGTGGAAACGAGATTTAACATTGCTTTCAAGTTATGTTTCTATCTACAGGAAAGAAAATAGATCTTCAAAAGAATACCAAAGTCTGGGAACTGTCAGAATGCAATTTAGGAAGGATTGCAAGTAAAACAGTTTAGGAATACAATAGAAAGCAGAGAGTCAAATGCAGAGAAGAAAAAGACATTTAGAAACTGAGTACGAATCCTCAGCCACTCTTTATTCAATGAATATAAATCTTTTGGTAAAAAACTCCCACTGAGATTCAAATTACATAGACAGAGCAAGAAAGAGAATATATGAGTTATTTATGGCAGTGTTACTAAGGTAAATGCAAATGCCACTATAAAAATGACTGTGTTGGTAACAGCAAAATGTAGGCTATGCACATTTTTTTTCTAGCATCTAATAGTGGATTTGAAAGTAAAACTGCAATGGCAATTCAAGTTGAAGAATGAGAAATTTTCCTACGTGGAAAGAAGATTAATCTCTCTTTAATTGACTCTTTGATCAGAATAAAGATTTATAAGAAGAAAACGCAATATGCCTGTGATAAGGAATTAGGCTTGATGAATGAAGGAGCCATTAGCATTAGAGAGATTCTAGGAAGGCATATGTTCTAAGACAAAGTAACCTTTATTGAAGCAAGATAATTTAAGAAGTGAACTTCTTGGTTGGATTCAAATTTATTTGCAAAGTACTTTTTAAACTTTCTAGTAATGAAACCTTAATTCTTGAATTGTTACAATGGCAATTTAAAACAAGTTCTTCTTGTCTTTATTAGGTACTTGACAAAAACACAGGGTGCTCTATAAAGAGCAGTAAAAAAGCAAGAAGAACGTTGTTTATATTTTCCATAAAGGTCTCAGCTCACTGTGAATGCCAAGTGGATGCTCAATCTGAGTCATAGTAATGCTTCTCTAATGAGTACTAAAGATTCCCAGAGTAAGATCATGTCTTTGTAACCAGTGTCAAAAACCAACCTTCCTGCCTTTGTACCAAAATGGTTCCCAGAAACTCTCTCTCTGCTCATAATCCTTTATCATTCACAGACCAGGTACTCTGTAAATGTTGATTAAATTAATCTGAGAGAGTTTTGTTGCAATAAAATGGTCCAGCAAAGAGAGATTTAGAAGAACCCACATTTTCAGCTATATTACAAAAGGAAAAGGCACTTTTGTTTGTTTGTTTATTTTTTGTTTTGCTTTAATGGTATAATGAATGCAACACTGGTAAAATTCTGGTTTCAATTTCATGAACAATCATTAAAATCATTCCCCTGCTTAAAATCATGATTGTTTTCTTCTTTTTTTATTTATCTTACTCAATTTGTAATGCCAGCCCCGGTTAAATTCGACTTTGTGTCTGCACCCACACAGCTAAAAATGGTTGGAGACCAGCGTTCTCTTTCCTGATCACATTTTATATTCAAGATCACTAACCTTACATGGGCCCTGAGTGCTGTACAGCCATCAGGATTTATTTCTTTATTCTAACTAATCTCTTTTCCTGGTAGACACTATGCCATGCTTTCTTTTCTCTCCTTGTGTATCCACTTTTTCTACTTCCAATCTCATTTTCTTTTGATCGTCTTGCTTCCTATTTAACTTAGCAAATAGAACAAGTCTCACTATCTCACATGTACCAGTTCAAGATATTCTGTCTTCTCTCCTAATGCCTTTGATGAACTTCCCTGCAAGAACATTGCCCCAGCAACTCTCCTCTGAGTCCTGCAACAATTTTTATCTATTGGTTCATTGCCATCAGCACACGGATGCACTGTCACTTGTCCCAGCTAAAAAAATAAAACAAAAGTAAAATAAAAATCAGTCCACATCTGTTAACACTATTCTTTCAACTATAGTCCCTTTTCTTTATCCTTTAATAGCAGGGGAAAAAAAACTACCTATGTTTGTAATCCTAATCCTCTTCTCCATTTTCTTACCATTTTTGGCCAGGGCGGGGTTTGAACCCACCACCTTCAGTATATGGGGTCGGTGCCCTACTCCTTTGAGCCACAGGCACCGCCCTCCTCTTCTCAATTTTTTTGACCCCAGTGCAAATAGGTTTTTGCCCCTCCCACTCCCGTGCAGTTACTTTATCAAGCTCATCATGACTTTGACATTGTTGAGTCCAAGGATCAATTCAGTTCTCATCTGTTTGAAGCAGTCAGCATCATTTGAGAGTCAACCCCTCTTTCCTCTTTGTTTACTTTATCCCTTCAGCCTTACTCTGTTTATGACACTTATATTGCCTTGACTTTTTTTCCTTACTCTCCTTCTCTGGTGTGTCCTTTCTCTCTTAAATTACAAGTACAGCAGGGCTGAATTCCTTAACCGCTTCTTATACATAACAATAAGCTTTCTGGGCAATCTCAACCTGTCACTGATGCCTATGAAATGTCGATCTCTGGCAAACGATGTTCACTCCTAACTCTACACCACATTATATCTGCCCATGTATGATTTCTATGTAGGTATCTAATCAACATCTCAAAATTAATATTCCTAAAACAAAAATCTTAATTTCAACCATTCATACTAAGCTTTCAAACTTGCTCTTTCAGTTTCTTGGATGAAATGTTTGGAATCAGCTTTAACTCTTCTATTTCCCTGATAAATCAACCCACTAACAAATTGTCTGGCTATTTACCCCACTGGTCCAAGTTGCTCAACTCGCATGGCATAATTATTTTAGGAGCCTTCTAACTGGACCCTCCAGTTCTACTTTTGTCTAGCACAATCTGTTCTTAATATACCAAAAAGACTGAACCTCTTAAAACCTATGTCCAATCATGTCTCCGCATGGAAACTTACAATAAATATCGTTAAGGCTATTCTTGCATTGCCTCTCATGGATCTTGTTATCTGAATGGCACCAGATTGGTGTCTTTCATGTGAGAGCTGATTCCTAACAGGTAGTAACTGGGACCAGAGTCATCTCAAGAGTTGACTGAAAGCAAGTCCAAGATAACTTAGCCCACATCTGGCAATAGGTGTGGGCATCTCACTGGGAGCAGAGGTAGCTGTCTCTCTCCTGGCCTGTGCAGAATCTCCCTGTGGGGATTGGGATTCTCAGAGTGTGACGCCTGAGTACCAAGAAGGAGTATTTCCCATCAGGAAATAGCACATGAGAGTCTCTAAAGATTGGGGCCGAGAAACTGGTACTACAATTCCACGTATGTTGTGTTCTCTCGGTCAAAGCAGACACAAATTCCACAGAGATTTAAGGAAAGGAGACATACACCGTGCTGTCCATGAAAGGAAAGTTAAACATGTGACCGTGTTTAATCCGCCAGCGCTTCCATGTCATTGCCAATAACAGGCAGCCTCCTTGGAGTAGTCTGCACACCCCTGCACAGTAAGGACTGGTCCGTCACCTCTCTGATGTCATCACCTCTGCTAAAGTCCCTTTTTCCACTACATTCCAGCTATTTCTTAAAGCCTCAAAGCCTTAATATTTGCCATTTTCTTTTTCTAGAATCCTTTTCCCATGGGTATTTTTATATTCATGTAGCTTGGTCCTCCTGTTAATCTTTCTTCCAATGTCACCTCAGTGAAGCCTTCCCTGACAACTATCTATCTATCTATCTATCTATCTATCTATCTCCATATATATTTGTTTTTTGTCTGACTCTCATCACTAGAAAGAAAGATCTAAAGATTTGGGATTTTTGACTGATATGTTTAATACTGTATTCGTAGTGCCTAGAACAGTTCTTAGAACATAAAGGGAGATCAACAAATATATTTTTGAATGATGAAACATATGCTACATTTCCTTAATTCCTAGTAGTAGTCCTATTTCATTCAATTGCAATGATTTTGGATTTTTTGTAGATAAATCACTTTGACATCATGAAAAACTACTTGGGCAAGGGACACTCCTGTACTCATTGCCCAACTACTTGATCACACACAGTGAGCTTCTTGAAGTACATCCAGCATTTAGAAGATTGTCCTGTTCTTGACACATATGGTTGAGTTATTAATTACAACAATGAAGGGATCTCATTAGGGAGACATTGGAGTAGTAGAAGATAGTTAATTCTCGATACCGCATTGGAATTTGAAGAATCCAAACAATTTAAATGACGGCTTTCTAAGAGGTCTGACAATTAAGTTTGTGAACTCATTCGATAAAATGTGCTACATACCTTATTGCTGAATGTCACTACAATCACCTTAATTGTCAGATCTCATAGTATGTTAAGGTTTTGAGGTCTCTAAGCCTATTTCCTAGGATTTTTGTTCACCTAAACTTAAATGAGGCTGAATGCAATGACTGTTATAAGCTCCCAAGCCATCTACTGTAGCCCCTTATAATGGTTTTTCCTGACCTTCAGTTCAGTTCTCTGTCCATCCAACCATATTGCCTCCAAGAAACAAATGAGAGCCTTAACAGGGAAGTGGTCACTTTGGCCCTTTGTTTATGAGGCTCTCCTAAGATGTCTCATAAGCTTAGCTTTGTATAAAACTGCAAGAAAAAAATAAATTATTGAACTGTGAAAAGTACCCTTTTATCATGAGCATGAGTTGTTACCAAAATTTGCATAGTTCACAGTTAATTAACCCAAATGCATTGCAGTTGTAGCTGATTAATTTTCAGGACTATGCTGTACCACATGCTATTGTTTGGAGCATGTTTACTACCGATGGTGCAGCTGGTATATGGGTCACACAATGAAGTTTTCCAAAGGAATTTTGGCCTAAGGAAAATTTGACCCTGTTGATGAGACTTCAGCCCTGTAGGTCTAATGAGCTAGCAGGGAAGTGTCTAATATAAATACATGGCTGAAGACAAGGTCACTGGGCTCTTAGTAGCAGGATCTGCTGAACCCAGGAAATATATATCTCATAGAACAGCAGTCCCTACTACATCTGTGAAAGCTTATACTTGCAGATGTAAAGAGGCAGAGTGCAAGTCTGGCAAGAAGGGTGACCCTTCAAAGATGTCATTCAGAACTGGTTTGAAGCTACCCAGGAACCTTCCACACAGTCACTTCTAGTATTGGGAGAGAATTATTTACTTTGCAGTAAATTCCTGCAACTGTTTCATATTCAGTAGGTCAAGATGCTTCAGAATCCTGCATTGATTATAATAATTCCAATTCTATTAGCCTTTATTGAAGGCTTACTCTGGGCTAGTACAATCAGCTGAATAAGGCATTATGTCATGAATCCTAAACAACACCAGGCCCTTTGATTTTTTTTTCCTTTTAATGAATATTAATCTACCCATATCAGTCCCTCACCATCACAACCACTAGCCATCATTGTCTCACACCTGCAGTAATTTTGTTAGATCCAGGTAGTTCTCCCTTCTTCCATTCTTATACATTAATCAGTTCTCTGCACAGCTGCAAGATTGATCTATTTATATGGTCATGATATATCCCTTTATGATTTGACTCGGCCAATCCTACCAGCTTAACTAAATACCAGTCTCCCTTACATTTCTTCATTCTAGTTGCATTGATCTTTTTGTTTGTTTGTTTTTAATTTTTTGTATAGTTCCTGGAATATGCCTTACCTCTTAATAACTTACTTTCCCATAGTAGGCAAATTTTTATACCTATTCCCTCCCATGTCACCTAATAAATTCTATTTTTCATTCTCCCAACTTTTAGGCATTTCCTTAATCTTACATTCCTTCTAATGTAGTTAGAAGTTAATGTAATTTAATGTACACAATTCTTTGTGCAATCATTTTGTTTCCATCTATGATGCACATGAATGCAAGTTTAATAAGGGGAGAAAACACATCTTTTTGTTAATTTCTTATATTCCTAGTAAGAAGTTATATGGCTTAGACATAATTAGCACTAAATATATGTCTTTGAATGAGTTAATGGCCTTTAATTCTTACAATATTAAGAAAATTGACAGTTTTGAATGAGAAGGCTCACTTTCACAGAAAAGACAACACATAAACATGAAAAAGGAAAGCTTTGGAGACCCATAATATTAGGGCCAATATTAGCTCATGATAATGCCTCCAAAAAAGAGTCACGATGGAAAGTTGGAGCATCTAGCCCTCAAGGCTTACAAGAAGAACTGAGTCATTCCATATACAAACCCAGGTGCAGCATTGATTCACTTTAAAACGGAGAAATGTTTCTTTTGCTCCAATCCAAAAAGAAAAAAATTGACATATGAGACAAAGATTAATGATTGTCCACCCAGCTTGACTTTCCGAGGTATTGACTCTGTAGCTTTCTCACTGTTCTTTAATGTGTTTTCCTTCTTCAGTTGAATGTGCTTCTCTCCTCTGTTGTTTTTGGGCTTGCTCTCCTGATATTCCCAGTCCCTTTCCTTAATGCTCTGGGTTTCTCCAGTGTTCTGTCTTTAGTCTTCTCTCTTTTCATATTTTCTACACTCCTTATATATGATCTTTCACACTAACTTGGCTTTAATCACTAAAACATTTGAGCTAAAAAAAATTAGTTCTTTGTTCCCTCTTTCCTTCTTAATGGCTTCTCAGATTCATCATGCCCTATCCAAATACCTGTTTAAGTCTAGTAGGAGCCAATGTGTCATCCACTGAGCTGATAATCTGGAACAAAACAGGAGAGATCAGCACCCTCATGGAATTTAACAGAAAGCAAGAGAAGCTGTAAACCAACAAGTGTAAATAGACTGATAAAAGTCAGGTGAAGGATGATTATGAATAACAATGAACTATGGTATGAGAAAAAGGAAAACAGAGGAGACATATATTTATTGGCATCATGGATGACCTTTCTGATACAGAGGTCTTTCAGTTGATTCTTCAGGACAGGTGTATGTTAAGCATGCTGAGAATATAAGGAAGAGAAATCTGCCCTGAGGACAAGAAAGAAGCTGTGGGTTTGAGGTTCAAAAGGAGTTTTTGGGTTATGAGGACATCTCTAACCAGCCTCTGACTCACAAAACCTATTGGCATGAGAAAATTAGACTAGAGCATTTGAGATGGTGAGAAAAGGGGGCATCGCACTTTGTGACTGGAGAAGGATATGAGCCTCCAAGCGTTGTTTAGATCTCCTGAGTCCACAGAACATGTGGAGGCTCGGGATGTGCACGCATCCAATACCCCCAAAATGGCCAAAACTTCAGTGGAGATGATAGGTGGGTGCCTGTGTGGACCAGGTGCTAACTGCTATGGCCTTGAAAGATTTGGCAAATTTTCCCTTGACATTGAAAGGGTAAGACTGTCCAAAGAATTGCCCCAATGTTTGGGGGGAAAAAGATTTGCTAGAGCAGAGGTCAGTAAACGATAGCCCATGTCCATTTTATTTTTTAATGAAATATAATTAGTGTACGGACTTTGCATGTACAAAATATGCAATGATCAAATCAGGGTAACTGGAATATCCATTGCCTCAAAAATGTATCCTTTCTTTGTGTTGATAACATTGTAAGTCTTCTCATCTCAGCTATTTTCAAATATACAATAAATCATTACTAACTATAATTTCTTTAGTCTTTCATAGATACTACAACTTATCCCTTCGATCTAGCTGCCAATACCAGTTTTTACATAAGTTTTGTTAACATAACCACAGTCATATGTCCTACCCACAGGGGCCTTCATGCTATAATAAAAGAGATGAATAGTTGTGAAGAGTCCACGTGACTCTGAAAGCCTAAAATATTTACTATCTGGTTCTTCTTATAAAACACCTCTTGACCATTACGCTAATCAATATTTCCTGTGTCCTTAATGTCATCTTTTTCACCTACAGAATTCCTCGTCAGTCTTCAAGATGCAGCCCGATTGTCACAATGCTGAGAAGTTATCTCAGAGTCCACCTTTACCCTCAACCTACACAGGTATTTACTTCCACCCTACCATGTACTGCCCTTATTTCACTGTATATTGAGTGTGACATACCCAGCTCTACTAACAGTTTCTTAGTATTTTGAGGCCAGACTCTTCCTCTCACTGACTTTTATGCATCTGACATGTTTTCTAACATATCTGGCACATAGCAGGAAAAATAAAGGTTAACTGTACAATATTCTAATATGAAGCTAATTTATAGCTTTCATATGAAGGCTAAAACCCAATTATAGCATAGGAATACAGGGAAAGGGGAATGGGAGGGGTGGGGGGTGTATGGGTGGAGGGAGGGCAATTGGTGGGATCACACCTACGGTGCATCTTAGCAGGGTACTGGGGAAACTTATTAAATGTAGAGTATCAATGTCTTTATATAGTGATCAAGAAAATGCCATGAAGGCTATCTGT
>CAUYON010099604.1:0-12820 GCA_963573935.1 Arctocebus calabarensis
GGTCTTGGGGTCTTGGTGTGTGCCACACCTTTTGGGGGCAAAACACGATTGTAAGAGGGACTTTTCCTAACAAATGCAACCAGTGTAACATGGTTTCTTGTACCCTCAATGAATCCCCAACAATAAAAATAAATAAATAAAAAAGAAATCCCAAGCAATTTCTATTTTCATGGGAGTTGAAATCAGAAACTCCTGTACCAGGTAATAAAAAGAATCAAACAGTTTTAGAGCATGTACTATGTGATAATACATAATAATACCAGAAATGCCCCAATGGAATAGATGATCAAATGCTAGTGAATGCTATGGGAAGTAAATAGTGAGAATTCGGTAAGAACGAGATCAGATTTTATAGAGGAGGCCAAAAGCAGTGCTATGGGTAAGGAAAGCTAAGTTTTGAGGATAGACTTTATCACATCCTGAGAAGATACAAGTTGATATTCCACCAAGAGGTACGATATAATTCTGATCTGCTTCCGATCCATATGATGAGCTTTGATAAGGGATTCACTTCCAAATGGAGCAAAGAAGATGGTAATTAAAAGTCCACCTTCCTTTCAGTAGCAACTCACTGTCTCCTAGACATCTGTCATAAATAGGCCTCTTCTGTGCGGCCTAATCTTCTAATCTCAAATTTACTTCTGTTTTGAAAGGATAAATCTTGAATTATCCTTGGGATATAACCTCTTATGTATCCTCTGTCATCTTAATTGCAAATAAAAATGTGCTGTGTAATCTAAATTACCGTTCACATTATCTTTATTATCGCCTGCCTCAGGGTTTTAATGTTTTGTTTAAAAATTTATCAACTGGTTTTGAGTTGTGTTTGTCTTATTTCAAAGGGTGAAATGCATTTATGCTTATTTGCCTTTAGCAGATAAACTTTGGAGATGACATTGTAAAATTCCATAGAAATAGAAATACTGCACTATAGTTAATAAAATTGGCCCCCCAAATTTGGTTCATTGCTTCTTTGAGGACACTTTTCTCCACAGTATAGGAAATACTTCAAGATAGTATAGAATAGCAGAGCAGAGTATAAAATTTTTATGAGCACTTTTGATCCTTTATATTCTTTTCTACCTTTTATTATTTTTATGATTTTTCTTTTATTTTCTTTTTACATAGCTACAAACTTATCTATGCTTTGACTACAAGAAACAGCTAAGCATGACAGTGGTAGTGTCATCTCTGTGTATTTTGAATAGAAAGAGAAGAGAAAGAAACATGGTCTTTGCCTCTGAAAGCAGCAAGTGACTAATCGCCCTAAGTCTCTGTTTACTGTGCTGTGTGGAGAAACTCTTGGGCTCTTTTGTTCCTTAGCCTTTGTTGACACTTATTACTTGTGATAGGAGGTGACTATGCCAAAAATATTTCTTAATGGAAAAATAAATATCCAGTGTACTCAACACTAACATGAAACCAATATATAAACAATCACATGCTCATATAAATAAATAAATCACATGCTCATATAATAAATAATGCTCAATAAAACACAAATACAATCTAGTACTGGGGTGGGGTTGGAAGGGGGAAGAAGGGGGGAAGAACGATTTGCAGACGGGGCAAGCACAGGTGGTGGGATCTCACCTAACGTGCACATTGTGGGATCTCACCTAACGTGCACATTGTGAGGGTGTACAACACGCCCCCCTGGTGGTGGGATCTCACCTAACGTGTACATTGTGAGGGTGTACAACACGCCCCCCTGGTGGTGGGATCTCACCTAACGTGCACATTGTGAGGGTGTACAACGTGCCCCCTGGTGAGGGCTCTTTTATAACTGAACTTTACCCTGGAAGTGAGAACAACGTAACAGAACAATTTGTACCCTGATATTTATTTGAAATAAAATAAAATAAATAAATAAATACAAAACTATGCTAATATAAAAATAAAACAAAACAGAACTATGAAAAAAGTTTCTTAAAATAGCCCATTTTACTAACATGAAAAACACTTCTGTCAACTTATGAAAACAAACTTTGAAGTCTTGAGATGCAGTGTACTTTCTTAAAAAATTATTTCCTGGTATTTAAATGTAACTTCCCAGCTTGGCGCATGTGGCTCAACAGGCTAAGACACCAGCCACATACACCTGAGCTGGCAGGATCGAATCCAGCCCTGGCTGCCAAACAACAATGATGGCTGCAACCAAAAAAATGGCCGGGCATTGTGGTGGGCACCTGTAGTCCCAGCTACTTGGGAGGTGGAGACAGGAGACTCTCTTGAGCCCAGGAATTGGAGGTTGCTGTGAGCTGTGATGCTACAGCACTCTACCCAGGGTGACAGCTTGAGGCTCTGTCTCAAAAAAATAATAAATAAATAAGTAAATAAATAAATAAATGTAACTTCCCAAGGTGATTTGTTTTTGTATGCTCATATTGCTTATGGTAAATTATATTGTTAAATTAACAAATACCTAATCATAAAAGTAAGAAAAGAAGCATGTCTCCAAGACTTCATTGTCAAGTCACATTTGTGTTACTTCTGGGTTAGAGTCTGTTCCTTAAATATACTGTTGACCCTTTGCCAAGGACAATAACCATGAAGTAGGCTACTCTAGCACCCGGAGAGAAGTGGTGCTCTGTCTCTCTATGGGCTTTGGCAATATGTTAAAAGGGTAAAAAGATCTGAGAAAAAGAAGTTGAGAAGATATAGCCCCTGGCAAAATTCACTAAAGGGCATGGCATAGAAATTGAAAAGTTCATCATGGACCTACATTCAGCATTAACACTACAGGGCTCCAGTAGTTTCCCAGAAAGTGTGACACCTCCAGGCTTTCTTTGATTTCAAATTGCCAGCCAAAGCAGAGCACCAAGGGGCCAGAGAGAGCAAGAAAATTGATCTTCTGTCAACAACCAAAATGACCCATAATCTTACCCTACTAGAGAACTGTTAGTAAGCTGTCAAAAGGGTTGGGAAAAGGGAGTTTGGTAGAAAATTCTTTCCTAAGATCCTTCCAAGATACTCACTATTCATCAGATATCAGAGAAACACATGGCCATGGATGCTTAGAAATAAGGATAAGGGCACTTTATAAAGTAAGGGGTTCTACAGTAAGCACTCTGAGTACGTAATTCTGTTTAATTCTCATACCAGCACAATTGGTGAGGTAGAAACTATAATTACTTTTCTCATTTTTCAAATGGTAAAACTGCGGTGATATTCAACGACTATTCTAGAGTATTAAAGGAGTTCTCGAGCCCCATCTCTAAGGTAGCTTATAAAAGTGGAGCTCAAGCCAAGTAGCCTGATGGCAAAGGTTGCTTTTCCTAACTTCTATAATACACAGCCTGGAAATAACATCTAAATATAGCAATTCAAACCCTATGTCTCCTATGCCAATGAAATGGCCTTTTAAAATAAAATGCTGTTTATTTAAAATATCCCCTGGAATGATTACTTATGAAAAGCCTAGGTATTGAAAATGTTAACTGTTAGACAACATAACAACTAACCACTATTCAATGTCCATTGCTCAAGAGTATCATTATCTTTTGTATTCTCTATAACCACAAAATTTTCTTTTGCGGTCTATTTATAATTAAATATGCATAATTACATATATGTGCATATATACAGGTATGTCTATGAAGTCTAACAACAGACTTTCTATTATTACTATATTTCTTCTCAGAGACTCATTAGAAACAGTCATGTCCCATCTTTGTTTCAGAACGGGCATGTTTCACGAGATAAATCTGGTATATGTTCTAAGCACAACACTCTGACAGTGAAGTAAGTAAGGAATCCATTTGTTCTTCCAAAGGATTGATTAATTATAGTCAAAGGTGTCAGCAATTCGATAATATGGGAAGATACTGTTCTAAAGTTCTACGGGTGATAAATATAAATTCCGGGCTGGACAGTTATGCTCAATCAAATGAACTACAACTAAAAAGTATATTTTACAAGTTCACACCTTGAGCTAGAATTTGTAAAGAAGCACATGGACACAAAATATATCTATAGGGAATACTTATTTTCTTATTCATTCCCACACTTCCTTAGCGTATCTTAGTAATAATAGTAGATGAAAGAACTTACTGTTTGAATTGGATTTTATGTGTGTTTTTCCAAAGAGAGTCACTTTTATTACGCAAATTATTTTCTTAAAAAAAAAAGTATCAGTAATTTAAATTGACTCCCTTTACTAACCTATTTCAAATTTATCAAGGATTTATAATACAAAGGAGCGAGTATTTAGGTCATTGCTAGATCCATGAACAACAGTATTATTTTGCCACCAAGTGGTAGTTTCTGAATTGCGTTGCAGGAGTCTTGCACTTTTACAAGCAGTTTTACTTGTATGTATTTATTTCATCCTTAATAGTTGTTGAAAATCATCAAATCCATTGAGAGTAGCTTACAGTGTATAATTTCCCCAAAATATTCATAATGGGTGGAGTATTCACAATCAAAGCACCTAGTGCTTGTGCCTCCCAATTTGTTGAACTGATTCACATTCCATGAAGTTTTAGAGAACCTGAGAAAAACCCCAGGTGGTGAAATGTAAATACAGTAAGAGCTTTATTAAGGACTTTGAACTTTCAGTCTTCTCCTTTAATCTCCCTGTTAGAGGTTGAATTCTGTCCCCTAAAAAGACATGTTGGGGTTCTAACCTCTAATACCTCCGAATGTGATCTCCTTGGAAATAGAGTTATTTAGATGTAATTCATTGAAATAAAGTCATACTGGAGTAGAGCGGTCCCCTAACCCAATATCCTCCTTTGTAAGGGGATAAAATTTGGACTTGAGTACTCACAGAGGGAGATGAGGTGAAGATACACAGGGAGAGAATCTCTGTTGGAAGGTGGAAGAAGAGATTGAATTGATGTATCTGCCAGCCAAGCCACACTGGGTTGGCCAGCGAACTCCAGAGGCGAAAAGAAGCGAGAGAGGTTTCAAAGAGCTGCACTCACGCCTTTGGTTTCAGACAGTTCGCTTTTACACCTGCAAGACAATAAATTCCTGTTGTTTTTAAGCCACACTGTTTTCTTCTGGTAGCTTGTTACAGCAGCCCCAGGAAACGTAATATGATTTTCTTTTCAAAATTAAAATGTTGGTGCTGGAGAACTCGTTAGACACGGATGCTGAGAAGGCAAGGATTTATACAACCTACCTGGGCTCCCCCACGGAAAAACAACTTTGATTCTGAATTGTTAGTTTATACACGGTAATCTAAGGAAGGAAAACAACAGAGGTTCAGAATGTAGGTGTCACGGTGGAGCCAGGAGTAAACAAAGAGCAAAAGCAACAAAACAATTGGAGTGACCATCTGTGTTGGCTAATTAGATTTATCCAAAGGAAAGATAAGCTTTCCTTGTTTCTACTAGGATACTAGAAGTAGGTAGTTTTGCAACTTGGAACAAGGTACTACCAAAAAATGTTAGACTTTTACCCTCCCTTAGAACTGAGAGATGAGGGGACTGACTTCCATGGTCATTATACTTCAAATAGAGGATTCCCAGGTCCTTAACAAATACAGGTCTACAAGCTAGAAAGGCTTCTAAGTGATTTACATTCTAAAGGTCAGAGAATTTGCAATTACAGGCACATTAAACTAAATGCTCTGAGCAGAGGGTGAGAAGGTGCCCCCTAGATTCTGAAAGGCTGGGATACATGGAAGATTGGGGGGGGCCCTAAAGGATATCTAAAGCTTATCTAAAGTTTCATCAAGCCGAGAAAAATACAAAGGCCTTCTTGATCATCTTTCCTGGCTACTTATGTTCTAACCCAAGAGAAAGCCTCGGGCACCATTTTTATGATATTCTCCCTCAGGGTCAATCCCCACACCTGTGTTTTTTGATCTTCCAAATGTTTACATAAGGTCTGCTTTTCATACTATCTTAGGATTCTCTTGCCATAGGTGAATCTCTTATGCTCTGGCCTAGAAACATAAGAATTACCTCTTCATTCATCCTTCTCATCACTGTAAACATTTTAAAATTTAAACCTGATTTTATTTGTTGCTTCTTAAAGTCTTTTGCTAATCAGTCAGTGCTGAAGGTCAACACGCCCTCCCCCTTCAAGCTTTAAGAAAACTTGCCAAGGTGGCTAATTGGAAAATTTGTCCCCCACTCCTTACGAGACAAACACTACCATCTGTGTAGAAGCAAAGAACTTGGTAGAGACCAATCTGGAAGGATATCACATGCTTTTTATCAAAGCTGTGCTCAAAACTAGCTTTGTGACATTGAGCGAGTTGTGTAGTCTATAGTAACCCAACTGCTTTGAGTCAATTCACCTGCAGAAGTATCTCCTGTCTCCAGTCCACACATTCTTTTGATAAAGGAACTTAGCAGTGAAAATGTTTTCTTCTTTGGTCTTTTTCCCTTTGAATATGTTTATCTCTGGAAGAGTGAAGAAGTCACAACCCTAGAAAGATTACTCATATAATAATTTCAGGGACTTTGTTCCTTTTTTTCTTAAAAGATTTGGGGGGGGGGTGGAAGATTCATAAGGTTGTTCCCTGAGGCAGTTTCTCTTGAGTTCTAATTCCCTAGGCCAATAAAGCTGTCATTTTCATTATTACCTGTGGGTATCTGTGTGAGAAAGTAGAGGCTAGATTGGTGGGGAAAGTAAAGTTCAGAACTTTCACTGGCTAGTACACCTACTCTAAAAGGGGTCTAAAACCTCTTGGGCAAGTTTACCTTAAACTCATTCATATTAGCTTATTATGGCATTTCTCTAGCTATAACTTAAAGAATGATGACACAACAAATGCCTGACCTTAAGAAGAATTTGGAAAAAGGGAAAAATAGTACTGAATCCTAACTCTGCCATCACACTAACTGAATGAAAAACCTTCAAAATCATTCATCTCTTAGGAGCTCCATTTTCAAACCCAATGAAAATGAAATGGAATTTGAAATTCATAATATGTAAGTTCCATATATATGTTCCATGGCATGATTATATTAGAACCCTGTCAAAATATATTTATAACATTACCAATTATAAATTATTTACAGAAATCCAAAAAATTGTTTAACAATAAAAAATACAATTAGTCTATCCTCACTTAATGATATTCTCAAACAGCATTTCCAATTATTATTAAAGCCTCTGATATTAAAGCAATTTTATATCAAATATTTAAAAATGTACTGCAACTTTAATATAGCTGGGGAGGGGGGTTGTTTGTTTTTCTATTCTTCTGTTTGTTTGTTCGTTTGTTTTTACTTTCTCAGGACAATTTTTATTTTTTTAATTCCCTTGACATATCTTATATCTAACTTTAATTTTGTAAAGTTTATAAAAAGCATTTTCCACAAGGTATACGGTTCTTGTGTATGCTCTATAAAGATATAATAGCAAGCACTTCATGGCAGCATGTAAATGTAACTACATTAATTATATCCTGATTTGTCTTATATTAATATCCTCTAGATATAAAGAACACAAAGAACACTTTCCATGCAAACAGCATATTATATAAAAAGTACTCATATTTTTTTATTTGACTGTAAGACAAGTAAATTTTGTTCATGTCATAGAAGTGAAAAATAGACAAGTCAGAGACTTACTGAAAATCAGTATAACTCTTCTCTCATACTGCAGTGGTTAATTATTTGATATAAAACATCAGTTTCCGAAATTGATTTGAGGTGTAAAGTTACAATCTAAAGGTAAAGTATAAGCAAGAACTAAGTGAATGTATAAATTACAGGTTGTAAAATATTATTAATTTGCTTCTATTAGATTGCATATTTTGCATTAAATAGTCAAGGAGTAACACAAAGATTAGGAGTAATCCATTTCTCAGGAGAAGAAAACATTATGACCATAACAAATACCAAAGGGGAATTTCTTCTTTTAGAAAGTTGGTTAATCTCTTTTGGTATAATAAGAAACTCTTTTTTTGTTTGTTTGTTAGAATATATGATGGTTTGTAACAAGTCTGGCTGAGTGTGGTGAAGTCTTCTGTTTGGGTAATTTTCAGAGAATTGGTATCAGTTGAACCTCTTTGAGTGCTCTGTCCTCAGGCTTGCCTTCCTTACCTATAGGTCAGGGGTTCTCAAACTGTGGGTCGCGACCCACAAGAATTGTATTAAAGGGTTGTGGCATTAGGCAGGTTGAGAACCACTGCGCCAGGTAATCAGGATAACAAAGTGATACATTTTGGTGTATTTCCTGAACTCCAAGTGAGTGAGCTAGCCAGACATAATTGTTAACAAGGAAAATGGGTAAATAAAAATTGTTAAAATTAAAAGAGAATTAAATTTTGCTAAGAATTGAGCATTAATGTCAAAAATATAACTATACAAGGTTAAAATTTGGTTCTCTATGCTACAACAGCAAGGTGAGTTTTTTGTTTTTCTTTAAAGAATTGATCTGCTCTTAATATGAAAAAGGTCTTTGATTAATACAGAGGATTCAATTTTCCCAACTAAAGATCTAGGACTTTTATTATAACTCTGAAGCTTTTGATATTTATTACTCTGGTTAAAAGAATGTCTATTATTTCACAATGAGCTGTGATCTTATTGTGATTAAGTGTTTTGAACCTTTGATATTTTTGAAAAACTTCTCAAAATCAAATTCTAAATTAACTCTTTTTGACCTAGCATTGACTTTGGGATTTTCCAGTTGGGCCCCTGCAGAGCCTTAGAGGATGAATATCTTTCATCTCGTAGAGATGTTAAATTAATTAGGCATGTCTGATGTGTTGAATTGTGAGGGAAGTATTCTTAAATAACAAAGTGATGTTAAATCTGTATTACATTTTATGGATGTGTTTCAAAAATCTAATAGTCCTGGTATAATGTTGTCAGTCATTCTTTACTAGTTCCCTCAGCACCAAATAACTTAGAAAGAACTTCTTAGAAAAAAAAAAAATCATGCTGCCGATTTCTTTGCTCAAAAGGAGTAGATAATTATTGATATTGACTCAAATCCCATGTAAACTAAAATAAAACTTTAATTCCCTCTACCTGACTGAATGGGTACTCTCTTGGCCAAAGGCCCCCACTTTATACTCTAAAGCTGAATGCTGGCCATGAGAAGGGCAGTCAGCCTGCTTCATCATGCCCTCCGCCCTTGAAGATATCTTCTGTAACTCATTAATAGGCTTATGTCTCTATAAGGCAAAGCTTAAACAACACCTACTATAAATTTCCTCAACAGATCACTTGAGTTTGAGTTACTGTCCAGTGGTTGTCTCTGATTAACAGACATCCTTATCGAAAACTAAAATAGTCTAAGACAAAACTTAATTACTTTAATAAGTTTAAATCAAAGAATCTTTAACCCCACTTATAATATAAGTGCCCCTCACCCTAGAGATATCTCCCCTTTTCAGGCCAAACCAGTATTTGCCCTCCATGTATTGTCTTAGGGTCTTAGGTATAATTCCTGTCTCTATCAAGGTATGAAACCAAACTATAACCCAGCTATTGCTGACACATCTTCTTAGGATCTCAGGAGGCCATGTGCTCTGGGGTGGTCATACACATTTGGCTCAGAATAAATCTCTTTAGGTTATTTTACAGAATTTGGATCTTTTTCTGCCAACACCTGCTTTAACTGAGATAGTAAAAATTCTTCAGCAGCCTTTGCCTATTTTTCCTTTAACCTCAGTATCAACAATGCTGATAGCACTTTAAGCTTTTTAAAGTAGGTTCTGAGGAACTTTGGGCTAAATAGACAATAAACATTGGACAAATCCATTGAGCTCCACCAATAATGATTTACATTGGCCCAAACAGCCCTGACCTAACATCAGACCGCTGGTATTTCTGTGCTTGAGTCTTGGTGGTCCTTTGCTTGACCTCACCTTGCATAAACTTACACCTAATAAAGGGAACTTGGGGACAGGTTGTCCCATTTGTGATGGCAAGGGCATTTAACCTGTGTGGAAGTCTTCCTGGTGGTTGAGGCTCGGAGTGTTAGTGAGAATTCTAAGTATTGAATTATTTTATTCTAAGTCTTGTAATGATTATTCTCCTTTTTTAACTCCACCTGGTTGTATATTCAAAAACTATGGGCCCTCCACCTGGATTTGTCTGCAATAGCACATCTTCCATAGAAAATATACCTCAGAATGTTGATGGCTGAATTGGGGTTCCTTTGCCATGTCAAAACTAGGCTGTCAGCAGCCTTGGCTTACTCCATCATAATTCTAGTTATTGTGCTAAAATATTGTATGCACTAGAGATTACCAAATTTCCTTATTGCTGTTGCTTATAAATCTCTAACACGTCCATCTAAGTCTATGCCATTTAGTTATTGTTTTGAAATTTAAAAAAAAAATCAATACCTTAAAAGGATATAAACTCAATGTGAGACTCAAAGAGGGCCTAGATGGCCAGTTGTTATCTTGAGTCATTGAAGCTTCCATTGTTGAGACTCTTGCATTTTATAGCTCATTATGAAATAGGCAAGATAATCCAATGAAGAAATAGTGTGGCTACCATTCTAACAATGCTTAAATAGTTTATGGCCAGTGTTAAAACAGTAGTTAAAAAGGTCATGGTAAAATGTATTTTTTTTTTGTTTTTATTAAATCAAAGCTTCATACATTAGTGCAATCAAGGGGTACAATGTGCTGGTTTTGTATACAATCTGAAATGTTTTCATCAAACTTTTTAACATAGCCTTCATAGCACTTTCTTAGTTATTGTATGAAGACATTTGTATTCTGCATTTAGTAAGTTTCTCCTATACCCTTCTAACATGCACCATAGGTGTGGCCCCACCCTTTACCTTCCCTTCACCCCCACCTCCACCCTCTCCTCCCCTCCCTTGCCCCTTTCCCCATATTCTGTGCTACAGTAGGGTTATAGCCTTCATATGAAATATTTAAATTAGCTTCATAGTAGGGCTGAGTACATTGGATACTTTTTCTTCCATTCTTGAGATAACGTTGCTAAGAATATGCTCCAGCTCCATCCATGAAAGAAGGAAAGTCTCCATCTTTCTTTAAGTCTGCATAGTATTCCATGGTCTACATGTACCAAACTTTATTAATCCACTCATGGGTTGATGGGCACCTGGGCTACTCCCAGGACTTAGCAATTATGAATTAGGCTGCAATAAACATTGTCGTACAGATGTCTTTGTTATAATTGATTTTTGGTCTTCTGGGTATATACCTAGTAAAGGAATTATAGGATCAAATGGCAGGTCTATTTTTAGATCTCTAAGTACTCTCCAAACATCCTTTCAAAAGGAATATATTAGTGTGCATTCCGACCAGCAGTGTAGAAATGTTCCCTTTTCTCCACATCCACGCCAACATCTCTCGCTTTGGGATTTTGTCATGTGGGCTAATCTTACTGGACTTAGGTGATACCTCAAAGTAGTTTTGATTTGCATTTCTCTGATGATTAAGGATGGTGAGCATTTTTTTCATGTGTCTGTAGGCCATGTGCTTATCTTCTTTAGAGAAGTTTCTTCAAGTCCTTTGCCCACCCTGAGATGGGATCACTTGTTCTTTTCTTGCAAATACATTTCAGTTCTCTGTGGATTCTGGTTATTAAACCTTTGTCAGAGGCATACATTGCAAATATTTTCTCCCATTCTGAGGGCTGTCTGCTTGCTATACTTACTATGTTCTTGGCTGTACAGAAGCTTTTTAGTTTGATCAGGTCCCAGTAGTGTATTTTTGATGCTGCTTCAATTGCCTAGGGAGTCCTCCTCATAAAATATTCACCCAAGCCAATTCCTTCAAGAGTTTCCCCTGCACTTTCTTCTAGTATTTTGATAGTTTAATGTCTTAAGTTCAAATCTTTAATCCAGTGAGAGTCTACCTTAGTTAATGGTGAGAAGTGTGGGTCCAGATTGAGCCTTCTACAGGTCACCAACCAGTTCACCCAGCACCATTTGTTAAGTAGGGAGTATTTTCCCCACTGAATGTTTTTAATTGGCTTGTCAAAGATTAAGTAACGGTAAGTAGCTGGATTCATTTCTTGGTTCTCTATTCTGTTCCAAACATATACTTCTCTGTTTTTGTGCCAGTACCATGCTATTTTGATCACTATCAATTTATGGTAGAGTCTCAGGTCTGGTAGTGTGATTCCTCCTGCTTTGTTTTTATTTCTGAGTAATGTCTTGGCTATTCGAGGTTTTCTCTGATTCCATATAAAATGAAGTATTATTTTTTCAAGATCTTTAAAATATGACAATGGAGCTTTGATAGGAATTGCATTAAAATTATATATTACTTTGGGTAGTATAGACATTTTAACAATGCTGATTCTTCCCAGCCATGAGCATGGTATGTTTTTCCATTTGTTAACATTTTCAGCTATTTCTTTTCTTAAAGTTTCATAGTTCTCTTCATAGAGATCTTTCACATCCTTTGTTAGGTAAACTCCCAAATAGTTCATCTTCTTTTGATGAAATATCAAAAGGACTACAGTGAAAGAAATAGAGTCCTTGACTGTTTTTTCAGTTTGGCTATTGTTGGTATATATAAAGGTATATATAAGGGATTTATGGGTGTTTATTCTGTAGCCTGAGACATTGCTGTATTCCTTGGTCACTTCTAAAAGTTTTGTAGTAGAATCCTGGGTGTTTTCCAGATATACAATCATATCATCTGCGAAGAGTGAAAGTTTGATCTCTTCTGACCCTATGTGGATACCCTTGATCACCTTTTCTTCCCTGATTGCAATGGCTAAAACTTCCATTACAATGTTGAAGAGCAAAGGAGACAATGGAGCAGACCTTGCCTGGTTCCTGATCTAAGTGGAAATGGTTTCAATTTAACTCCATTCAATACGATATTGGCTGTGGGTTTGCTGTAGATGGCCTCTATCAGTTTAAGAAATGTCCCTTCTATGCCAATTTTTTTAAGTGTTCTGATCAT
>CAUYON010099606.1:0-61995 GCA_963573935.1 Arctocebus calabarensis
GTTAATATCCTCTGCTATTTCTTTTCTTAGGATTTCATAATTTTCTTTATAGAGGTCCTTCACCACTTTTGTTAGATGTATTCCTAGCTATTTCATTTCCTTGAAGCTATGAAGCTATGGTGAAGGGGGTTGTGTCTTTAATTAGCTTCTCATCTTAGCCAATAACAACCAAGTGAAGCTATTTTCTAAACTACCTGTTCTATAAAAAGCCACGGTTTTAAGAGGATAGAGTTTGGTCCTCTATTCCAGTTTCATTATTTGTTTATATCTTATTTTACTAAAAATATATTATTTTATAACATAACACATTTAAGGAGTTATTTATACTTGATTTAAAAATACAGAAATGTGACTCCCTAAACTAATAAGCTAACAAACATGCAAACAAATTCTAATTTTATATATATAATCTTAAGTGACAGCCAAGGACTAAAATTAGGTAATAACTGCAAAAAATATTATGAATTATATAGATATCAATAGTATTTTGATTAATTTATGTGAATAGAATTTTGTTTTTAGTGGTACCACCATGCCTAGCAATAATGCAGATTGTAGAAGATTATCATGTTCTACTTAATATTCCATATTAAATTCTCAATCCAGTGGATTTTTATTGAAAATAACCTTATGTAACATGCATATTTCTAAACATCTAGCAAGTAGACAATATCTGTGACAAGATGGACTTTTATGAGCTATTTTATATTCATTGTTGAAATGAAAATATTTTATCAAATAATATTTTGATAGTATATCCAATTCTCACATGCATTGGGTCTGGGTGTTCAGTCTTTGTGGGAATTATAAAATTAAGAGCCCTGATAAGCTAAGAATAGATACAGACTGCTTTGCTAGAATTTCTAAATGTCAGACTGTCTTATTATTGACAGGGATGTATATTACTCTTACTTGCATTAGCCAGGATGAGTTTACTGTGACTCATGTGAATGGGAGAGTATGGGGGAAAGGGCAGAAAGAGTAAGACAGAATGGAGAGATTTCTGAGATGATTAAGGAAAATGCAAAAACAGAAAAGAGAGGTTATTAAAGAGCTTGTATGTCTGCAGGTGGAAGAAGGTAAGTAAACTGGGAAAAGGAAGAGAGAATGTGAGGGAGATATTCTAAGCAATCATTGCTAACAACTCCCTCTTGCTGAGCTACTCCCTGCCAGAACTATGCCAAATGCTTTAGACACATGTAATTTTAACAACTAATCTCATTTATAAATAAGAAAACCAAGACCCAGGGACCGTCCTCCTCCCGAAGGCAGCTCCCTCCCCGCGCAGCCCGGAGCTCCTGGGACCAGCCTCCAGCACCCCCTCTCCCCCAGCCCCCCAGCGGGACAATCTCTAAAGTGGAGAGGCGGCCAAACTTGCGCAAGAGAAAAAGCAGCGGTAACCGGAAAGGACTGACGGATCTCGGAAAGGACTGACGGATCTCGAGGAGACGAGCCAGGCCTCTGAGGAAGGGAAAGGCCTCACGGCCAGAGGGGGAACTCGCAGCCTTACCAGGCACTTATTAAAAAAAAAAAAAACAACAAGACCCAGAATGTTAGGGGTTAGGAGGTTGAACCATATGAAATTGCCTTATTTATACATCAAAACCAAGTGCATATGGGCAATTTTATGTGATTCAGCCTAACACCTTGCCCAATGACATAGAACCAGTAAATTTTGGAATGAGGTTTCAAATGCCTTAAATGCCTGATTCCATAACACTAATTCTTTCTCCTACTTTCCATATTTCTGCACAAGACTGGAGAGAAGAGAAACTATATATTACAGGAGATAGGACCTCATTCTGCCAGTGACAGTGGGCCCTTTGAAAAAGGAGTGACTAGCAGTGGAGGCTAGACTACAGAGCAGAACCAATCATTTGAAAGCACGGGTTTTCTGTGTGTCTGCTGTTTGTAGCTTGGAGGTTGGTTTATTAAGTGGGTGGTGCCTGTGGCTCAGTGAGTAGGGTGCTGGCCCCATATACCCAGGGTGGTGAGTTCAAGCCCATCCCTGGCCAAACTGCAGCCAAAAAAAATAAATAATAAAATAAGTGCTTTATATGTATAACAAAAGTTAATTGATGTAGTAAAGGCCAATTCTACAATAGCATGCTTACCTTTTAATGTGTTTATCTACAAGACAGACATTTTAATTTCCCTCACCATAAGAAGCATGGTTTTATGTGTTTATTGATAGCTAGCATCTTTTTGCAAATTATTGCATTCCAGTTGACTGAACGTTTTAGTCAACGACATTCTAATAGATAGGTATGTTCAATTAATGATATGACTGTCCTATGAAGGGCCTTCTTTGCAGACTCTTTTATTGAGTTTTGTATTTTCATGTCCTCTAAGATTCCATCCCTGGGCAGAAACGTCTGCCCATAGAAAATGTAGCTTTTCTGCTGTTCTGGATTACTTGTCATTATTTCTGGGTATTAAGGCAGCACAGAGATTATTCCTGAACACTTTGATACTTTGTTGCCACTCAGATTTAGATTCTTTGCCCTTGCTCCTTTCCTTTCTTGCTTTTTTCCTCCCTCCCTTTCTCTCTTTTTTCCTCTGTCCTTCTCTATCTTTCTTTCTCTCCCTCCTTTACTCTCTCTCTTTTTTCCTTTTCTTTCTTTCTTCTTTCCGATTCAGCCTTGATTGAACATGGGTCCTAATACATCGAATAGGCAAGCAGCAGGAATGGCCTGAGGAGGCTGATAAAGGACATATGCTTCTTTCCAAGTCTGCAATTCCTACTTCTCAGCTAATAATACACCAAAAAGTTTATATTTATCAATTACACAAAATTCCACAAAATAATCCTAATACCCTTTCTCAATTATTTTGAGTAAAAGTCATTTTGTCCCTATCAGGTGGATGAGTTAGACTAGTTGTCCCCAAAGTGAATTTTTTTTTTTTTATTAAATCATACCTGTGTTCATTAATGCAATCATGAGGTACAATGTGCTGGTTTCATATACAATCAGTTTTCATCAAACTGGTTAACAGCATTCGTGGCATTTTCTTAGTTAGTTGTGTTAAGAATTTTATATAAAGTGATTTTTTGAGAAACATTAATTTTGTGAAAAGCTCTTCCAGGAAAAGATTCAAATACCATTGAGAAACACGATGCCACTGGCCCCCTATACAATGTGCAGTTAAATATTAAAGGCTTTGCCAAAGAGAATTCTGTTTATCTTTGTTAACTCAGCATTTCCTAAACTTGTTTGATCATAAAAACTTTTCTTAAAACATAACATCATATAATTTTTCTTTCATAAAGCACATTTTGGGAAATGCTGAACTAACATTAACATATTTTCATTTTAACTTCAAGAAGAGAGATGTATCTTACAAATTATTATTTAAAAATAAAAATTAAGGACAGTGCCTGTGTTTCAAAGGAATAGGGTGCCAGCCCCATATACCAGAGGTGGCAGGTTCAAACCCAGCCCCGGCAAAAAAAAAAAAAAAAAATGCAATAAATAAATAAATTAAATTAAATTAAAATTAAAAATCTCAATGCTAACTGGGCACAGTAGCTCACACCTGTAATCCTAGCACTCTGGGAGGCCAAGGTGGGTGAATTACTTGGCCTCACAGTTGGAGACCAGCCTAAGCAAGTTCAAGATCCCATTTCTATGAAAAATAGAAAAAATTAGCTGGGCTTTATGGCAGGCACCTATCTTCCCATCTATTCAGTAGGTTAAGGTAAGAGAATCACTTGAGCCCAAGTGTTTAAGGTTGCTGTGAGTCATGATGACACCATGGCACTAGGCCGAGGGTCTACAAATAAATAAAATACTTTAATGCTGCCTCAGACACGTATAATAGTCCCTGAGCACTGATCTATAAAAACCTTGGCTTTATACATGATAAACCATTTCCAATACCAACAGTGCCATGCAAGTAACTTAAATAATGATGAAGGCAGTTATAAAAAGACCACCGTGCCAGAGCAATGAATAGACAGAGCCACTCACTACCACTTAGCTCTAGGAAGAACTAGCCTCAAAAACAATGAGATCTTCAATAGATGCTAAAAACAGTGCACAGAAATTTCAGGAGCAACCAAATATTTGCATAATTTGAAAGTATCTCCCTAAAGATATTTATAAATTCCAAAGAGAAAAATAATATGCAATTGGAAGGGTACACTGAGGTCACAAAATTGCTTCTGTAGTCTTATTGCCACACTTGCATAACCTCAATCTAAAAATGAGAAAAAATTCAATTCAAGTTGGGGGAAGGGGGAATGAGACAGGAGGAGAGGAGGAAGGAAGGGGATTAATGTGGAGCACAATGTAAGGGTATTTGGTACACCTCTTGGGTGCAGGACACAACTACAAGAGGGACACTACCTAACAAATGCAAATAAAAACCTAGTTGTTTGTACCCTCACATTAACCTGAAATTCAATAAATGAAAGACAGCAAAATGAGATTGTTCACATTTTTTTGTACTAAGTTTCCAAAAATCCAGAATCAATTCAGGCTCAATAGCCACATACCACTAGTGGCTACCATATTGGACAGCACAGCTCCATCATCAGCAAAACTTATTTTCTGTACATCTTTTACTTCTGCTTCTTTGCATGAGGGTTTTGTTTTTTCTTTGCTATCAACTCCTCTTTCCTTCTTTTATTCACTCATTTATATACATTCATATGTTCTAGGTATTCTATACAAAACAGAAAAAGGGTCATAAGTTCCCCATGGTGAGGGAGGGAGTGATATAAATAGTAACTACAATAAATAACATAGTAAACAAAAAAGTAGTAAGTGCTTTGGGAGTAAAAAATCAGATAGGCTGGGGTGAAATTGCAACCTTGAATGGTGTGACCTCATTTAGAATCTCACATTAGAGCAAAGACTTGAAGGTCTCCGGAGAGACACACTCTCTAATTCAGCTTCTGAGCAGAAAGTGGTGTCCTGCTAGCTACAGTTGTAAAACTCCTGCACAAGGAAAATGACTGGCCTGGTTGGGGTCTTGTGATCATCATGGCCAGAAGGGTGGAGTATATTCCTTCTTATTAGTCTAACTTGGTCCATTCATCAACTGATCACACACACAGATGCAAATGGCAGTTACCAGTTTCCACCCACCTACTTCATTCCTCAGAAAGAGAAATGCTTTTTTCCAAAGAAAAAAAGATACTAGGCAAGAAAAATATATATATTCATTCACTAGTTTTTTGAAGTTTCACAAAGGGGCCCAGTCTAGTCTTTTGCAACTTTGTGGACAAAGTTCATGTTTAAGCTGTCACTTCTCTTTATAATTGAATAGGCTTTTAACTAGTAGAAAAGTAAATGGAATGAACACCAAACTTCTGACTCAGTGGTCCTGGATTGCTAAGATCAGCTATATGTCTTTGAATATTCCTGTACCTTTCACCCTTAAATGTGTGTGTCTGTGTGTGTGTTCTGGGTGTGCCAAAAAAATGATGTTATCTATATATTACTTTTCAAAGTTGAATTGAATCACAGATGCAATGTGTAGTAAGGCATTTGCTCAAACTATGGCATTAATCAAATGAATGCTATTGTCACACGTCACAGGTAGAGCAGTCAAGGAAAATGACAGAAGCACTGTTGTCTTTTGAGGAGTGGTAGTCCATTTTGTAGTGATATTTGACATTCTCCTTAACATCCCTTAACTTCTAGCTATGGAAGACCTTAAAGGATGTGGCATACTGTAGAAAACCAACTACAGTGGCAGGACTCAGGGAAGAAATTAGAACTACATGTGCAGCAATACAAATGGACACTTTGCTCAGCGTGCTCAGGTAGTAGTTCACCATAATCCGAAGTGTCTGGATGCTGATAGCCACTTTGGGCACCTCTTATAATTATAGAAGTCAAATTGACATGTATTCATCTTTTGCTATTCGTATATATTGAGTATATAATTTTAATATAGTTTTCTTCCTTTCTTAAAATATACATTTTTTGGCACCTTGTGTGTGTGTGTGTGTGTAACTAAAAGCATATGTATATTCTGACTAAATATATGACTACATATATAACTAAAATAACATGTATGTTTAGATAAATGTTCTCTATGAAAGTCCCTCCATCCCCTTTGTAGCTGTCCTTTTCTGGTCATTTTTTCCCAATTTTTCTGAATATTGCTCATTTTTACTCATAAAGATATACAGGGTACATATGTGGCTCAGCGAGTAGGGCACCAGCCCCATATACCGAAGGTGGCGGGTTCAAACCCAGCCTTGGCCGAACTCCAAAAACAAACAAACAAACATTGTGATTTGGAAATGGTGCTAAGGGTATTTTCTTCTGGGGCATTAAAAGAGAACATACTCTCAAGTAGATGAATATCAGCGGTTTTAGCTATGATAGTAGAGATAAAAATTGTCATTTTATTAAGAAAAGCTAATAAGAATTTATTCTAATTTTTTTTTTTTTTTTGGTCAAGGCAAAGTTCTACCCTATGCTCTGAGCAGAGTGCCATGGTGTCGTAAGTCACTACAACCTCAGACTCCAGCTGTGGGCATCCTGCTGCCTCAGTCTCTGAGGCTGCTGGGATTACAGGCCCTTGTCGCTATGCCTGGCTGGGTTTTTCCATTTTTTTCTTGAGTCAGGGTCTCACTCTTGCTCAGACAAGCCTCGAACTCCTGAGCTCAAGCAATCCTCCCACCTCAGCCTCTACCAGTGCTGGGATTACAGGCATGAGCCACCGCGCCTGGCTATTCTAATTTTTAAGTTCCAGCTGAATTGATATTCCCAAGGAAGATATTTTTTTGAGCAGACAATAAAAGAACTATTATATTTCGAAAATTATACAACATAATCTGAAGTAAAAAACCTACCATGATAATCTGTAATAATCTGAAAGAATCTTTTCTGTAAAGTTTTTTTACTACTAAAAATTAAGGATTTTTAAAATGACAACTTTATTATAAAGCAGCTTTCACATGGACTGTCTCATATAATTTTTATTACTAATATGCAAGATTGGATTCCCTCCTTCCCTTCTTTCACTCCTTTCTTTTCTTCCTTCCTTGCTTCCTTTCTTATGACAACTACGTGGAAAATACTGTTCCAGTATTGATGGATTAGCAATGGTGATTGATCATAAAAAGGTCACATGTTCCCAACCAGACCAGTCATATTCCTTGATTCTGGGATTTTTCTAACTACAGCTAGGAGGAAGCCATGTTCTACTCTACTCTGATGTGTGAGTTAGAGAGTCATGTCTCTCCACCCTCAAGCAATAGACAAAGACATGGCAATAAATAAAGTTCTTGCTGTTTGGGGGCTTGCTTTTAAGAGTAGGATTGATGTCGTGAATATATGGCAGCAAATGAAGAGGGACAAAAACCAATAAGGGGGAACAGAGATTAAATTAATTTGAAAGGAATAAGCAATAGAGTGACTTGCTAGGAGGTTCCAACTAACAAAGTAAATTTTTGCAATGTAAGATTGCCAACAGAACCAGGACCTAAGTTCAAATCCAGGTAATCTATCACTGTATGTTTTTTTACATTCTTTAATTTCAGTGGGCACTTTTGAGTGGAACACACAATGGAAAATTAGAAACAATGGTCTGCTTTGACTTATTGGTACTTTATAAGGTCAAGTCCAACTCAGTCATAGATGACCATGCTTGACTGCCATTTTCAATGTCTGATTTAAGGGAGGTAATAGCATTCTGAACCACCAGCCCTCAAGAGAAACGAAGTGGAAATATGAATGAGCTGCCTTGTAAGGATAAGGATATCTCAGCAGAAAATAAAGGTTTTTTAAATTAAGCAGCCCACTGCAATTTCTTGATATGAGTTCAAAAGTTCTGACCAATAATGTTTGATTCTTTCTTTCCTCACAATTTGAATAATTATTTACAGGCTAGAGAATTTAACATATTAAAAAATTGATTATTTCTTTCTTAGGGATTGTGAATTTTGTTTACTCACCTTGTAACAGAGTATGAAGTTCTCTGTGAGTTTTTGAAACCTCTAATCAATAACAGTTACTCATTTAAATACTTCCCAGTCTCAGTTCTTTATGCCCTGGGATACAAGAAAAGAGTGGTGGCTGGAAATATGTAAGACATAACAGACTTCTGCTTTTCAGAGTCTGTAATACTTTAAATAAGCAAAAAGTCTTATTTAAGAAGGTACAAAGGAAAAAGAGAGAGAGAAAGTACGTGCTTTATTTGTTCTGCGGGTGTGGTCTGCTGCATGTGATTGTGTAAGGTACTTGTGGAAATGCAGATTTCCAGGCTCAGCCCCCTGATCTCCTGGTTGTGAATCTTTGAGAGATGGAGCCTGAGAATCTGGGTGAGCATTTCTTATGCCTTTTGAGTACCGAAAACCATGCACCTTGACTGAGAGTTGGGAAATATGGACCAAGAAAGGCCTGGCTGTGAATCCTGATGCTCCTGCTCATTGGCTGGTCTGGTCAGAGAATCCTCTCTAAGAAAGTGACACTGAGATGCTCCCTACAAGTTGGTAGTTTTTCTGTCTACTAGGCCTAGTAAGAATGACAAGAGAGAATTTTTATCCAGCAAACTGTACCTCCCAGGGCTGAGTCCAGCACAAGAATTCTTCAGAGCTCTTAATCATGGCATTTTAACAAACCATTCTGTTCCCGTGTTTTAATACAGTTGGAGTTGAGGCTGCTTTTATGTCTTTGTTTGGCAAGGGAAATGCATGTGTTGGTTTCTGCTCCTTTTCTTTTAACCTGAATCCCTACAAAGCATGTATTTATAGTCCAAGAAGGCAAGAAGGAGAACTAGGACAAACTTGTGTTTTCAAGGCTTGCCACGTGGACCCTGACAAGGAGACAACAGCCCTACAAAGACAAACCAGTAGGTTATCTCTCTGAGCATGGGCCTTTTATCATCTGTGGTCCTGTATAAATAGTTTTTTAAAGAAATAAGATGTGTTATCAGGCCTTAAGAAGAAAATTGTAATTATTGCCTCTAGAAAAGATTCATGTACTATTTAAAAGCACCAAATGAAACATAAACTACTGAGGTTTTTGCTGCTTACGCTGGACCTTGGATCTCTGTAGAAACTTACTTTTTATACTATAGTGTCTTATTTTTTCTTTATCTTTAAAATTAAGAAAGTATAATAATACATGGCCCTTGTACAATATGCAAACAATACAAATATGTTTGCTGCTAATCTTTCTAGATTTTTCTAAATATATGTGCATTTAAACCTATATGATTACATCTACACAGTCATACAAACACATATGAGTAATTAGGACTTTTTGGATTATAAATGAAAGAAACCCAATAGAAAAAAATTTTTTTTAATTTTAAGTAAATTTATTTCAGGTTAATTTGAGGGTACAAGCAACCAGGGCAAAATATTTGATTTTGTTAGGTAGAGTTCATCTTATGTGCCACACACAAAAGATGTGCCCATGCCCATTCAGTGAGAGCACCCAAACCCCTCATTATCCCTTCCCCAAACTTGAAGCAAAGTGAGTTTTTCTCCTATTTGGGAATGCATTGGATCATCTACTTGCTTCATATTAGTATTAAAAACATTGGATATTTGCTTTTTCCACTCTCGTGATAATTTACTAAGAAGAATGTATTTCAAGTCCATCCAAGATATTATAAAAGATGTGAAGTCACCATCTTTTTCATGGCTGGGTAGTATTCCATGGTATACATGTACCATAATTTGTTAATCCATTCCTGAGTTGATGGACAGAAGATTGTCCCAAAGAAATGGAAGCCCTATAGAAGACAATCATAAATGAAAAATTTTTAAATGAATGGAAGGACTCCCTTTGCTTATATAACCACACTAAAGTGATGTATATTAGCATCGATGTAGATGGATCCTGGAGTTCCAGCAGGGTGTAGTTTCTCCTTTTCTCATCTAGCTCTTTAGCTTCTGGTGCTAGGTCTTTTTGTGTGTGCTTCATTCTTCCAACCTAAGTGGGCTTTCTTGACATTTGGATGAAGAGAACTGTCTGCCTTGTGGATTTACTTCAAATTTGGGACCCAAGATATAATATTCCCTCAGCAACAAGAAGAACAAATTCACATCCTCATCCCCAGAATATGTAAATATATTGCCTGAAATATGTGCCCAAAAGGGAAGAAATTAAGATTGCAGACAGAATTAAGATTGTTAATCAATGACCTTTCAAATAGTTATTATCTTGCATTATCTCAGTGATCCCAAAATAATCACAAAGGTCCTTAAAAATGAGCGAGGGAAGTAAAAGCATTAGAATCAGATAAAGAGATGTAATGAGGGAAGCGAGGTGGGAAAGACATGATGTGAGTAGGATTCAACTGTTTGTTGATGGAGGAAGGGGCCAAGAGCCAGGCAATGTAAGTGGCTTCAGAGTCTCTCGGAGAAAACAGAGACCTGCCAGCCACCCCAATTCTAGTTCTTGCTAATCTTTCTAGATTTTTCTAGCCAGAAACGAACATATATGATTACATATACATAGTCACACATACACACATGAGTAACTAGGACTTTTGGGTTATAAATATGACACTTGAGATCTGTGTTGTATTTCTGACCTACAAACTATAAGATAATAAATCTGTGTTCTTTTAAGCCACTGCGTTTGTGCTAATTTGTTCTATCTGCCATAAAGCAAGGGATTTTTCTCCTTGAAAAAAATCTAAGTTTTAAAAATCCTTGGAGTGCTTTTGACTAGCTTAGCTTGGTTTTCAACTGAACCTCTATTCCAGTCCTATGGTTGGCAAGATAGGATATGATAAATGTCTAAACCTAAATACTCCTGTAACAGGAAGGGGTTGGAAAGACTGTAGTTGGCAGTTCTGCTCCCCAAAGTTATACCCCTGGCAGAGGAAAGATGACATTCCCCAAAACAAAGTTCATGTGAGGAAAGATAAAAAATCTACATATATTCACACACACACACACACACAAGCAGAGTTGGTTGTTTATTTGCTTTGTAAAATGGGTTTGAAACCTTTGTTCTGTAATTTGCTTAATCCTCTTTACAACAAATTTTAAAGACATTTACATTTACATTTATATAGATCCTACTTTGGTCTTCTTAATAGCTGCATGGCATTCCATCACATGGTTGGACCAAATGTATTTAACCAGGTTTCCTCTTGATGGAAGTTTGGGTTGTTTCCAATCTATGTTGACAAAGAAGACTTTGCATGTCATAAGCCTTACCTTTTATTTATTTATTTATTTTTCGTTCAACATTGTTAATGTGAGGGAGAAGCGTGGGTGTAGTGCACTGAACCACAGCCCCCAAACAATAGACTCTCCTCCAGTGATCCACAACATCAAAGGACTTTCGTGGTTGTGCATAAAAGAAATAAGCAGATAAATAAATGAAGGAAAGAATGATGTAAGGAATAAAGGGAAAAAGAAAGAAAGACAGGAAGAAAGGAAAGAGAAAAACAGAGGGAGGGAAAATAGATAAAGTAGACTGATTATGACAACCAAGGATGCTTTGAAGGCCCAGCAGGGCATCCTGCTAAAATTAAGCCCTTTATATTTAATTCATGAACACTGCTGAAAATGTTCATTATTTGTCTGGCATTGACTGCAGTGATACAAACTGGCCTCCCCATTCTTTCCTCCCCTACCACTGCTGCTTTAACTCAAATATCAGACATGCAAGTGAGAAATATACCAAGCAAAGAGCTGGGATCTGTTGTTTGATTCTTACTGATCAGTAAAGCACTAAAAACAAACAAAACAAAAGCATAATAAGGCATGCAAGTGTAATCAAAGCACATTAAGCAAAAGTGTATTTGCTGCATCAGGCTCTTTCTCCTCTGGCTTTTTACATCTCTGAATCACCATTTGGCCAGAAAGTTCATGCTAAGTCATTGGCAGCTATATATTCATGGAACACGTAAATGTTTTTTGGGGAAAAAAAGAAGTGTTGAGATGCACGTCCTCAGGTATATCTTTATACCTGGTAAGGGAGATAGAACAAGTCATGGAAAGTTGTGGAAAATGAATCAACTCTGTGAGGTCTGTTCCTATTGCACCTGCTGGAATGTAGTATAAATCCCAGCCTTGAATTCCTGCCACTCGCTCTACTAGATTTCTCTCCCCTCAACTAAACAGCAGAAAAAATGCTCTTTTTATCCTTTAAGGCATATGGCAAATGCCACCTCTCTTTCTACAGGGGGAAGACAATAAGGGAACATACTACTGGAACAACAACAACAAATTGGAATAATCAATATATACGGTAGAATGAGGCCATTTGGAGCAATTAATGGAGTGAAATATATCAATATTAATAAGAATCTGATCAGCCAAGAACTTTAGGTCCCCAAATTAATCATTTTTTTAAATTTTAGCTTTTTCTCTGAGTTACTGATGAATAACTTTCCTCTCTTAGGATGCCCGAGACTTACTCTTCTAATAGCCTTTGAGGTGCTTGTTTTCTGCCTGCATTTAAATTAGATAATGGGTTAGGAGCTTAGCAGTCCTCTAAGGCTTCCCCCAAGAACATCTGTGATGTATGTTTAATGCTTTCTCGCTGTTACAAATATAAATGTTGTCAGTAATTCTGAGTGGCAAGCCCAGTGTTTAATGCTTTGGAATTATGTGAGTCCCAGGTCACAAGAATTACTCTACATTCAAATATTTGCAAAGCCCTGTTCCATGGCTTCATGAATGGAACAATATAGTTTTGTTAAATTTTCCAGCAAGCTCCCTGTCTCCATTTCCACTAGTTTCAATTTATACATTTTGCTTTAAAAACCTCTATGAGCCCATGATATATCAGACTTTGCACTGAATTTCTCATTTGGCCACTCTTCCTACTGCCCCCCTGTTGCTCTCATCACCTCAGTAGCTAAAGACCCCATCGTGTTCCTTAGATTAAATCTCCCACTCTTGTCATTGCCCTTCTCACTTTGCTTAATTAAATAATATTTGAAACAGCTTTGAAAATGCTAGATGCTGTCCCAGTGCTAAGTGGGATTGTTATAATTATTATCTTGAAGTCTGGCATCACCCTACTCAGCTGCTTCTCTTTTTCTTTTCTCTCTCCTAGTCGCTGGGTATGAATAATGAAAATAGTCTTTCCATAAATGGAAATTTTGAAATGTTGCTGAGCTCTTTTCCCTAATTTGCCTGTTAATGGAAATTGAGGCATAGCCATGTGTTTTTGGATGGGAAAGAGAACAAGGAAGGGGTTAAGACATATTTATGTATATTGTGAATTATCAGAGTCTTTGAGTCCTGTGTCTCTAGATCCATCAGTAGTATCAGGATCAAGTTCTTCATGTTTAAAGAACTGGCCACTAGAAAATAGTCACTCTCATGCTATGCTGAATTAGAAGGAAAATTCTGAAGAAAGGCAGGGTATCAATGTTCATTGACCTTCTGTAGAATGCTAACATTTTATCCTCTTGATGACTTTTTAAGGTAAGTGGTCTCATCTTCATTTTGTAGTTGAGAAAATTAAGCTATTAGTTAGTTGAGGCATAGGAGAATCTAGCCTCGAACACACCTCTGCTTCACTCCAAAGACCATAGCTTTTCCTCCACTGTGTTACTCAGTTATGCAACTTAACTTCTCAGAGCAGAAATGACTCTGCAGCTAACTCACCTCTATTTATCTTTTGTTCATTTTTTTCTTGCTTTTCTAATATCAGTTTGGTATGTATTTGCCTTTCCAAGTGTCAGAAAGCAACTTTAACAAAGTCTCTCCCTCTTATCTATATGAGGGAGGTAGAGCAGGAAAGTAGGGAGGGAGAAAATAGAAACTTCTCAGGAGATACACCTTCACCCTTTGTTTAACAAGTTTTATCTCACCTGTAATATCATCTAAAGACTATGATACCCATGCCAAGCCTTGAAATTCCTAAATTGTTTATTCAAACATAAATATTCAGAGGGGAGCACAGAGATGCTTGACACTAGCACCTATAACCTTATTTCTGGAGGGCTCCGTGCCTGGGCCTAAAAAACTTACTTGTTCAGCAAAGGATTCTAACTTGAACATGAAAAGGAAGGTACTAAGGAAATGGTCTGCCCATTCAATGATGCTTGAGTGATGGGAGCAAAATTAGTGATTTTTCTTACTTCAAATGCATTGTTAACTCTATAAGAGTTAGACCTTCACTGCTTAATATTTTTCCCTTCAACACAACTTCATTCAAATCATAGCTCTACCACCTGCCAGCCTTGAACAAGATACCTACCTCTCTGAATACTTAGTTAATACATATTGACTACTCATTGTATACCTGGCATAGTTCTGGGAGTTTTACATACATAAACTCAGCCTCTCTTCACAACAACCCTCTAAAGAAAGAATTACTATTATTACCATTGGGTAGCAAGGCTCAGGAGGACAAACAACCTCCTCTGGATCATACAGCAAGTAGGTAGAGCTGGGAATGATACATAAGCCATCCAGCCCCAGAGCATGTACCCTATCCCACAAGGCCTTGGCCCCTCCAGGACGACAAATCAGTTTCAATGCTGGTGAAAATAGGATGATGGTATGTATCCTTCAGGGTAGTAGTAGGGTTAAATAAGATAGTCTTTGGCAATCAGTAAATGGTAGGGTCCCTGCCTTCAAAGAGAATTCTTTGGGAAGAATTCATAGGCATGGAAAAAGTCAGGTTGGGCATGGAGAGTACATTGTCTCACACCACTGACCTACAGCTAATGGACTCACCCTCTAAATTAACATTGCTTTTTATCTGTTCTCTTTTTATCATCTTCCTGCCTTCTGTTCTTCTCTTCCACACAGCTCCTAAGTGACTGTTCAACTGTGTTAAAGTTATGTTATTTCCTTATGGTCTTCATTTTTGACTTATGCTAATCATTCTTTGCTGGCAAATGACTTAGCTTTCCCCTAAATGTCTAGGTTGGTATATGTCATTTCAGATGCAAAATGTTATTTCAAAGGTGCATGATCTGAAACCATTATGGGAAATTCAAAAATACACTCAGAGGCAGCAAGCTGATACAGTGTTGTTTGTTGTTTTAATTATGGTGTATGTTGTACTAAATTTTTTTGACTGTTGTCACTTTTGCAAAAATGAATTTGCACTTAGGTACCTCTTCAATAAACATTGTTTGAGCCCTGATTTTGTACAGAATGCAGGGCTTACACCAAGCAAAGAAGAAAGAGACTTTCAGATGAATCATATATGGAGCCAATCTTTAGAGCAGGGCAGGGTTGGGGAAAGACAACAGGCTGAGAAAGATATAAGGGGTGAAGATACACTTGTCTTCATTACAGAAGTGAAGGGAATGAATGGGCTGTGGTGGTTCAGAGAAGAGAGAGCTCATTTCCATCTGAAGTAATCATTTTATGGCTTCCTGAAGGAGGTAGCGATTGAAGAGGTGCTTGAAGGACTTGAAGAATCTGGACTAGGGATGGTAAACCTGAAAGACTAAAAGGATGAAAGACCTTTCAGCTATGCACAGTGTATCTGGAGGGTAGCGTAGGCTTAAAAAGAACTAATGAAGATTTGGTTTTATAAAGAAAGATGGCCTCATTCACTAAGGAATAAGTTCAGTTAACATCTTTGACTTCATTTCTTAATTATTCTCCCCTGTTGACAATTCTTCCAGTATACCTAACTACTAATACTGCCTTGGGACTTTTGCACTTGCCAATCCCTCTGTTTTGAACACTTTTCCCAGACCTTTGCTTGACTGTTTCTGTTTTTTCTTCCATATCTCAGTGCAAATAACACCCCTAAGAGAGTCTTCCTCTGACCTCTCTATTGAAGGCATTCTCCCTCAGCACCCTACTATGGGCACACACCTTTCAGTCACTTGCCTGTTACCCATGATCTTGTTTATACTCTATGCCTGCCACATGGGAAACACTGAGTGACTAAATGAACAGAGGCAGCTTGGCCCTTATGCTCTGAAATCAGATCCTGCCTTTAATACTGTCACCACCATGTGACCATAAAACCATGAGAGTCATTCACCCTTTCTTAACCTCATTTCCTCATAACTAAAGAAGATATAATAATAATAATAATGACTTTGCAAGATTATTAAAAGGTTCAAAGGAGAACCTTTTTTAATCTTTTATTAAATTAATCAGTGCTCAGTGAATGTGAGCTATTGTTTTATTCCAAGAGTCCTCTTCTTAGTGAGCAAAGTAGAGTTGCTCAGAGCTGTGTACCCTGTCTCTCAGCCCACCTGACCCACAGCCAGCTTTCAAGCCCTCCATGTCTCTGAAACAAGCATCAGTGGCTGCCTTTCTCCCACCTCCTCAAGGTTGGGACAGTTCATTTTGCCCTGAGTCACACATTAAAGGTAACTTCCCACCTCTGGATCATGGGGGAGTTTGGGTTTATACAGCCAGCATGTCAAGGGCAGAATTTTACTTCTATTCTTCAAACTTGATGCTAAGCCGTAACACACTCAATCAATACATATGATGAGGCAAATGTATTGTATTTATCCCCCCACAGAGGGTGCTGTTTAAAGGCACCTTTAAATGAGAAAAAGTGAAATATGAGAAGTATAGAAAATATTAGGAAAAACTTTGATAAGGAAAAAATAATTTTTGATGACTTCTTATGTTCATACTGCCCTCAGAGAACCAATTCCAATATTTTGTTTTATATATGTGTATATTTGTGCATGTGTGTGACATATAGAGAGATGTATCTACCTCCAAATTCATATGCTAAAATGTACATAACTCCAAATTTGGAATCATATGGTAAGTTCAATTTTAACCTGCTTTTTCCACAGAATATATTATAAACATTTTTCCATGTCATTAAATATCCTTTTATAGGATAATTTTAATGTCTGACCTGGCATGTGCCATGTATGCACCATGAATTCTTTAAGTTCTTGCCCCAATTACCAGCTAGGAGATAGATTTTGTATTTGAACATTATAAACAAGGCTGCAGTGATTCAGCAGGAGGGGGGCTAACTTGTGGTCTTAGAAATGAAGTGTTTTGATCCTGATTGCCTGGCATCCTTCCAGAACAGCTGTATAACCCTTATCCTGGCAACCTGTTGCTCCATCACCACACACCTTTATCAGGGTGCCTATCATTACCATCACCATCACCATCATCATTGTCATCAATTTAATAGGCAGAAAGAACCCACCCAGCTGGTGAGAACTGAGGCCAGAATTTGAATCCAAGTCATGTCTGATGGCAAAGCTGTTACCTGGCCCCATCTGCTCTGCTGGGTCTGCCCACCCAGGCTCATGCACACCAAGTTGACAAGGCCCAGGAAGTGAGAGCTGAACTTAAAATATCAATTCTGTTTCACTGGGGTCCAAGTTTGCACATTTGTATCTGTTGTGAGGAAATCTCTAAAAATAGTCAGTTAAAGGGAAAAACAAACAAGTAAGTTGTCGGAGGGAGGGTGCATGGATTGTCGAAAGAGGACTATGCATAGCAGAACTTTCCAGCTCCCCACACATCTGCTCTCTCCATACTCCTGCTTTCTAGGGCTCCCAGGCCCTTTAAGGCATGTTTCTCTCATAGGGCTTAGGTGTCACCTCTCAGAATCACTTGAAGGTCCTCAGCTTCTACAAATGCAGATTCTTGGCAGCTCTTTATACTTTGTAACTGGGGAACTAGAGTCTGTGATGGGTGCTTGGAAAACGTAGGTGCCCTCAGCAAATGATCACAAAATTTGAGAACCACTGTTTAAACATCTCCTCTCCAGTCATTTTCTAGAACCCAATTCTCTGCTGGTAAAAACGGGGCTTGGTAGCATTTACTGGGGGCATGCTGAGTGTCAAGCACTGTTCTAGACAATTTTACAAATATTAAGTCATTGAATAGCAATCCAGTGACATGGGTGCTAATAATATCACCATTTTACTGATAAGAAAAGCAAGGCACAAGTTATACTGGTAGCAAAAAGTATAGCCCAGTTTGGAACCATGGGGCCTGGGTCTTCCCTATTCACAGTGTTCTAGCATTTTTTGGAATCCCTGATAAAGTGCTTCTACAGCCAGGTTACTGGAGGCAGCATGTGAAATGGTTCAAGAAGCCCAATCTGGACCAGGAAAATCCAGATCTGAGTTCCTAACCCATGCTGATGTCAGTCAGGATCCCTGAAGGAAACACTCACCGCATTCAAATTTAGTTATCCGGGGATAATTTAACAAGAAGACTCTGTAAATGCGCAGGCAGGTACAGGGAAGCCTCAAAAGGTGTACTTTAGGGCTGAGGATGCCCACAGCTCCTTGACCTCCCCAGGCCTCTTGCCCATGCTTTTGTTGACCAAAGGGAACCAGAGAACAGAGGACACGGGGACCTCTGGCAGCAGTCCAAAGTAGGCAGCCTCCTCGGGCACAGAGCACAGAAGGTGGCAAATAGATCTGGAGGGTCAAGGGACACATTTCTCAACCCCTTTAAGTTTCAGTGCTGTCAAACTTTATTTGAGAATGACAACTGCACCCCCACTTACAGACATACTGAGTTAAGTAATTGAGAGGATGTGTGTGCTTAGGATGGAGCTGGGCACTAGTGAACATCTCGTGATGTGTGCTATTGTTTGTCATCAATGCTCTAAAAGGGCAGGGGAGAGGGCTAGGTAAAAACATAGGACCACACTCTCTTAGTCCAGTTTCATTACTTTGTACATCCACTTTTTCCAAAAAATTTCCTTCTATTTTCTGACACTCAATTTCCTAATATTCAAGAAAAACAGCTACCACTGTTACTGAGTATTTATCAATATTATATAACTGGTGTTGGACCCTTTGGGGACCTCTTATATTTGGGCCTCTTATCACATATCCATCAGGGATTACTGAATACAAAGCCATTAAGACTAAATCACATAATTTTCTTTCTTTCTTTTTTTTTTTTTGGAGGCAAAGTCTCACTAGGTCACTTTTAGTAGAGTGCCGTGACATCTAGGCTCATAGCAACCTCAAACTCCTGGGCTCAAGAGATTCTTTTGCCTCAGCCTCCCCAGTAGCTTGCACTACAGGTGCCTGCCACAATGCTTGGCTAGTTTTTCTATGTTTAATAGAGACAGGGTCTTGGGTGGCGCCTATGGCTCATCGAGTAGGGTACCGGCCCCATATACCGAAGGTGGCAGGTTCAAGCCCGGCGTCGGCCGAACTGCAAAACAGAAAAATAGCCGGACGTTGTGGCAGGCACCTCTAGTCCCAGCTACTTGGGAAGCTGAGGCAGGAGAATTGCCTAAGCCCAGGAGTTGGAGGTTGCTGTGAGCTGTGTGACGCCACGGCACTCTACTGAGGGCAACAAAGGGAGACTCTGTCTCTACAAAAAAAAAAAAAGAGAGAGACAGGGTCTCACTCTTGCTCAGACTCTCTCCAACTCCTGAGCTTAGCCTTGACCTCTCAGAGTTTTAGGATTATAGTTATAGTTACGCATGGCATAATTATTGTTTTTAATCACCATTTTTCAAAAATGTAGTTCTCAGCCAAACATGCTCATTGGCTTTGTGACCAAACTGTGCCCCCACCCAGAGGCTAGAATGTATGTCAGTGTTTTTGTTTTGGTTGCCCAAGTGAGTCTAACACATCCTGCTGGTGGAGACTAACTGTTTCAAGGGAGCATTGTATATATTTTTTAATTCTAAGACTCTCCACTACATGCAAAATAAACCTTAGCAAAACAGGGGACTTAAGCAAACATGATTAAGTCTTAGAATTTTAAAAACTGTTTTGTCCCTGCTCAAAATACATTTGAGGATGTGTGGAGTGGGAGGCAAGTGTGGTCGCTAAGTGGCAAAGTCCTGAGAGTCAGTTAAAGGTTCCCAGGAAAAAAATGACACAGCTCAAGCAGTGGGAAGAAGGAGGCAGGGAGGCCAAGCTGGAGATAAGGTCTGAGAGGAGGCAGAGGACGATCTTTTGGGCCACAGTAAGGAGTTAGGATTTTACCCTGAGGGTTTGGGATACCCTTGGAGGGACCTAGAAAGGGAGTGACAGAGTCTGACCTGTGTTTATCAAAATCGCTCTAGCTGCAGTGAGGAAAATGGATTATGGGGGATCAAGAGGAGGCAGATATAAGAGTCCAAAAATAAATGGCTTGGATTTGGAGTCAGGTGGAAGCAGAGAAATAGCAGTAGGCACATTCAGTGCCAGCTTGAGGACAGAGCAACTGGAACAGAGGAGAGGAAGTGTGCTGGGTGCCTTCTCTTTACCCTTGGAGGTCCACCCTTCACCTCCTCTACCTTGCACTGCACCCTGGCAAGTGAATGTCTGGCTTCCTGTTGTCTTTGGCTGATGGGACACACTCATGGGAATGAAGGGATGAGGAAAAGAAGGGAACATATACCTTACTAAAATGAGAATAGACCATTATTGAATTCATTCATTGAACAAATATATAGTGAGCATTTACTCCAAAAAAGATCTGGTGCTAAGTGTTGGGGATATATATGTTTATATTCTATTAAGGGCAAGTGATGCTAGCCTACTGTTTACAGTAGAGATAGTTAAGTAAATTGAAATATGGTAAGAGAATGACCAAGGTTTGGGAAACACTAATCTAAGAAGCCATTCAGGAAACAAAGAGCAAAGAACAAATCCAGACATGAGAGGAATACCACCTCATATGAAGGATAAGCTTTCTCTATCTACAATCACAGTCTTTTGAAAAGGTTGGGGTATAAAACAAGTGATGCTTACTGAGCATAAGCTATGTGCTTAGAGCTCTGTGATGGTCACTATAGAATTCAATCCCATCTTCAAAAGATTCTTTATGGGAACCTCAGAGATAGTCATGGGCACCATGATAGTGTAAAAAATGCTATAAGAAATTAAAGTGTAAAAAATGCTATAAGAAAAGTCCAAACAGGCCATAAAAGAGTAGTGTTTTTTTGCACAGAGACAATCAGGAAATTCTTCTCAGAAGAGGAGAAGTTTGAATACGGCCTTAAAAAATGCATAAGATTTCAATAGGTAGAAGCAGGAGCTAAGGCAAGACTAACAGAGAGAATGCTGGAACAAAGTCATACAGAACAGCAGCAGCAAATAATTTAAGGAAATGATTGCCGGGGCACTACAAAGGGATATATTGACCCAGTGGAAAACCACATAGCACTTCCTCTCTGCCTGCTTATTCCAGAGGCATCATTTCCAAGGCATTTCTGATGGCAGCGTCCATGTCCTCACAAAGGGGAGTTTCAGGGGAAGCATTCTGCTTCTAAATGACCAACATCAGTACTCCCTTTTCTTTCTGAAAGAAAATCCATAAAACCTTGTCCTGTAATTCCCATTAAAAACACGCAGGCAGCAATCAGTAACTGCCCTAATTTACACTAATAGAATGCCTGTCCTTGAAGAAAAAAATCTTGGAGAATGATGGAGAGCCCTGGGCAACTGAAGAGAACTGGTCTCCATCAGCACCAGGAATCCAAGTACCCACAAATCTACCCTTGAACTTTCAATAGTCCCACCCAAGCAAAAAGGCTCTTTCCCGTTCATCTCAAGGCGGGGGTGGGGGAAGCACCCTGGAAAAGAGACTTCCCCCCATAGCTAAGTGCTTAAGCCTCCCTCCCCTGCCTTTTCCTGCTGTCCAAGCCCAGCACCCCAGCATGGGTAATGAAAGTCCTTTGCATAGTCTTATCCTGCTGCTTCACAGTCTCATGTCCCCATGTGTCAAGCACATGACTGCAGTGTCCATTTTTTAAAAGCTGGTATGATTTAGGGTAACACTTTATCTTCCCAATGTACTTCAGAGTTCATATCCTACTTAATTTTATCAAAGGTCTTTGTTTTGAGTTACAGCATGGCACAGAAGATTCTGGGCGAGGACTTAATAATAGTAAATAATGCATGGAGAAATGAAACTCTCTTCCCAGTGGTTCAGAAGCTCCTGCTGGCCCCTCATTTCCTTCCCACATACTAATATCTGATTTTGAGAAACCTCCCATTTGGAAGATAACTACAGGAGAGAAATGACCTTTCTCTTTCTCTTCTGAATCAAAAAGCAATTCATGAAGCGAGTCTCCCTCTTGATCGCCCTTCATCATTAACACCTCATTTTAGATCAAGTTGTGTTTCACAGAATGTTAATAGCCATTATGCAATCTCAATTCAAGGTCAAGTGAAGTTCGTTAGGGAATACTGAATTAAACAAAGTTAAGCAGGTGTATTTACTGAGGTCATGGCCAAGCCTTTAATAGGTGACTCCATACTGTTAATATTCAAGAGGGCCATGCACTTTGCAGCAATTCCTGATTTAGTTTTTCTACCCTTTTTCAATGCAGCATCTTGAGAGACAGGAGTCCAGCAACTAGTGTTAAATTAGGAAAAAGAGGCCTAACTCTGCAACAGATGCTCAAATGTTCTTCTGAGATTGCACCTCCCAGGTTAGTTACCACTGTTGCCTGAAAAAACACTGGTTTATAACACTGCCCTATTGTGTTAGGCAGGGTTTATTTGTACTCACTGTTCTTCTGGTTTTTATGTGAGAAACAGCTGAATTTTACTTGCACATGTAGGAAAATTAAAGCCATGATTTTATTTTTACTTAATTCCCACAACAAGAAATCACCTTTGCCCTCCTACATACAACTACTTGGCCTGGATCCAGCACCATACGATCTTCCTCATCCTGTCTGGACCCTGTGACAACAGCAGGGAGAGTGTTTGCCAGAGTTTGGTGTAACTCTTTCTCCTCTGGAGATAAAATATATGATTTTTGTCTTCATTTGCACTTGGGATGTGTGGAGGTATTAATCATTACTCCATCTAATAATGTGAGAAATAACTGATCCACAGAATTGATACCCTATCAGAAAACACAATAGCATCTCTGTCAATGGTAAAGCTGGATTAAAGAACACTTAGGCCTCCTGTTTGCAGCTCCCCCCAGTAGCAACACATGTCTAAGATTTGGCCACCAACTTGCCTGACTCAGCCCTCTGTGCCTTTAATTGTGACATTGTTCTGCTTCTCCGTGCACACATACACTGAAACACACAGAAGGAATACAGCCATTCCTCAGTATCCATGGGGAATTGGTGCCAGTAACCCCAAAGAAAACAAAATATTTGATATAAAATGGTGTATATCCATGTGCATTTCCTATATATTTTAGATCATCTCTAGATTACTTATAATGATGAATACCAGAAAATGCTATATAAATAGTTGCTATATAGTTGTTTTTAATTTGTATTATTTTTTACAGTTGTACTGTTATTTTTTATTTTTATTTCCCACAAACATTTTCAATTCCTGATTGGTTGAATCTATACATGCAGAACCTAGAGATACAGAGGGCTGATTGACCTGAAACATTTGTTGAGGTTAATGAAATTCGCAGGGTATTTGTGGTTTCGCCACATTCTGTACCAAGATCCCAGAGTTTATACTGGAACCTGAAAAGTCAAAGAGACAGGCAAATTCCAGCTGGACTCTAATACAATCCATAGGAGTTGATGCCTTGCCAGATGGAAAGAGTATAAAAGAGAATTCAGTATAGAATAGATCTGCAAATGGATTTGTTGAATAATTATGAAAAAATTATGTGAAAATTTAAACTCAGGGAACTGGGTGTGGGAAGCCAACTGTCCTTATGGAACATGAACCCAGGAGGCTCCCACTGACACAGGACAATCTGGACTTAAGACAAGAGGGTCCTGCACATCTGCAGCTCCCAATCCAGGTCCCTCGCACATCTAGATGAGGAGGATGTGACACTTTTGGGGGTCTCCTACCCACTGTTGGTTGGTAGATGTGGAGGGATAGGAAGAGCAGGTATTTGACATAACTTTCCTGCCAAGGCACAACTCATTACTATTAGTCCCTCAGTGAAGGGAAGGGGGCACTTTAGACAAGTGATCAAGCTGTTGCCACCTGTGCCCCTACCCCCATCCCTGCACCCCTGGTACCTGTACCTATGAGGGCCCGTGACTATCCCCATGGCCAAGGAAGGGTAACATCAACTAGCAAATAAAAACACTATAAGAGAAATGAGGATGCTGAGGGGGAGAAAAGAAAAACACTAACTTTTCTTTCACTTTTTGAATAAGGGGTGCCCACAGTTTTAGTTTTCACTGGACAAGGAAAATTATTCAGCCCATTCTGCCTTCTTGTTCCTCATGTAGGGTGAGGGACTCACCCAACCTGACAGTCAGGGCTGTGTTACCCAGGGCAGAAACCTTTAAGCTCCACTTCCCAACCTTTGACTAGAAAGCTGTGTTCAACTGGGAAGAGATAGAGGAGCACTCCTCCCAGGAGACTCAAGTCTTAACTTCTCTCCAGTTTTCTCTTCTGTATGTTGGAGAATAATAAAACTAACCTCCGAGGATTGTTAATAGAATTTTTGCAATGACTAACTTGAAACAACAAGCAAAGTTGCAGATGAGAAACATGCATTCAATTAATATGATAATAGCTGGTATTGCAAGATCCGCTGGGGGTGCTTCTCCACAGGAGTTTATTTCAGCGCAGATTCTGGTTCAGAAGGCCTGAGAAAGGGACTGAGATTCTGTTCTGTTATGCTCCAAGCAGGAGGCCAATATTTTGAGAAAGAAGCCTCTTAAAAACGCAAAATGAACCAACCAGTTCTCTATTTCTAAGAGTGATATGGAGGGAAATTAGACATAGAGTCAGCTAACTAAATGGCAAAGCAGAGTACTGGTATAAAGAAATTGCTTCTAAAGAGGAAGTTCTTGTATTCTTATTCACCTAGGCTAGATGGGGGAGTTTCTCTTTGAATGATGAGTAGACTTCAAGTGGGTCCTGATCCTGGCTGGGAGGAAACATTCACGGGTGTGGGAAAACACGTGGTAAATTAAGGAGATGCTGAAAGTCCTTGGGAGGCAGAGCTTACCATGTGGCAAGAGGAGGAGGCAAGTAAATGGCCGATATTGAGCCTGGAAGAATGCTTCACAAATGTCAACAAGGTGCTGTCGAGGGGAGTTTTAAGCAAATGTGTTAGTATCCCAAGACCACTATTAAAAAGTACAGCAAAGTGGGTGACTTAAAACAAATGAACTTTACTATCTAACCACTATGAAACTATTATGGGAGCACAAAGGAGGGGAGACCAAGTCAATGCTGGAAGGATTGGGGAAGATTTCAGGGGAGAAGCGGAGTTAATTGGTCACTGGGTACTTACATGAAGATTAGTCCACCTGAAATTATGAAACAAGTCTGAAATCAGGTTCTGCCCTCTAAAACCTGCAGGGGACTCGTGTCTTGCTTCTTCCTAGCTTCTGGTGGTTTGCCAGCAATCCTCGGTGTTCCTCGGTTTGCAATGCCCTCCCTCTAGTCCCTAGCTCTGCTGCCACGTGGAACTCTCCCTGTACATCTCTGTGCATTCACAGAGCTGTCTTTTTACTAAAGACATCAGTCACATTGGGTTAGGGGCCCACCGTACTCCAATATAGCCTCCTCTAAACTAGTTATAGCTATAAATGACCCTACTTCAATACAATTCTGAAGTCACATTCTGAAGTATTGGATGTTAGGATTTCAGTTAATCTTTTGGGGAGTCATAGTAAGATCCATAACAACAAATATGTATGGGCCTACGTAATCATCTCTTTCTTAGAAGTGGCCTCTGCCCTTTGAGCCCTGACAACAAATGAGGAGATTTGGCCCAGAATCCCTCTTCCTTCTCTCTGATAACCCTTTTCCAATCATGCAAAGTGCTTTAGAATATCCTGGGGGCCATTGAACTGAGCTGTAAATTCAAGACACTGGCATTGGGAAAATGAAAGTAGCGTTAAAATTCTCCCTACCCCCAAGCCCTCTCTCCTTTCCTCCCTCCCTATGGGAATGTCATGTCATTCCCAAGGAGCTTCTGGGAATGCAAGTCTATCAAGTTTCACCTCAATGTGTTCACACAGAAGAGTGCAATAAAATAATGACTTAAAATATCTTTCTTCTTCTCTGTGGGAAGTGGTGGCCCTCCATTTTCCCCTTTGCTCTCACCCAGTGGAAAACTAATGTTAAAAACTATCCAGAATGTGAAGTTTGTTGGCAGATGGAAAGGGGCATTGAACTAATTATTTCATCAAATTAAACTATCCTCTCTGAAAAGCTGGAACTTTCAAAAATTAAATGGCTTTCCTGCTTTCAATTATATGCTTTCTGGCTAGATAAGTGAATTCATTGTCACATAGGTACCCAACATTTTGTTCTCCAAATAACACTTCTTCCTAATGTCTCAGAGGTTACCAGCATGAAAGGAGCATTTCAAGCAAGGCCCCTGCAAGTATTGCCATAAGCAGTAATAAGTTTTTCGAGCCCAATCTGTCAGACTGATTGTCCATCCCAGATTAATTCAGAGCATCCTTTCTCTGCTAAAATGAAGAAGAAAGTTGGCTGCACTGTGTGGCAGGAGAAGGGAAGGCGTGGAAATAAAAGAAGTTGAAGTGAGTCTGTTTTTGAGGCAGCTGAGAACAAGTTGCAGGCTTCTGTTCTTGCTGTTGTCTCCATTTGGAGAAAATAAGCCCAATAAGTTCATTGAAGCTAGTAGTTAATTTTAAACCAGATTTAAAGGCTGCTAGGAAACATACTGGCCCCAATCTAGGCCATGGTCAGTTGTCCCTAAATCTCACTCACATCCAAAAGACACAAACACCAAGCCCCAGAATACATAGGCACAGATCTGCAGGGTATGACATCCTATGTCCTCAGGCCCATCTTAAGCAATTTAGTTCATTGCCCAAGAAGGCAGTAAACCTTGGCAACTGTAATGTGGCACTGTAAGAGAAAATAACTATTCTCTGTGGGTCAGGTTTAATTTTGCAAACTATTTTCTGGAGTTAATTGGTCACTGGGTACTTACATGAAGATTAGTCCACCTGAAATTTTGTCTTCTCCCCTGAAATCTTCCCCAATCCTTCCAGCATTGACTTGGTCTCCCCTCCTTTGTGCTCCCATTGCACTTGACCTGTACCTCCATGATAGCACTTGATACAGTCTCTCTGGCATTACTGTTATTTCAACCTAACTTATCTCCTCTACAAAACCCAGGCTCTCTAAGGAACAAGACTCTCTCCTACTCATTTTTTCAGTTTTGGTATCTAGGACAGGGCATAGTATGTTTGAATAGATATTTCTTGAAGAGGTGAAGGATAGAAATGAAAGAAGAATTTCTGCAATTTTCTGTGTCATTATCAACTGTCACTATCTCTTCTGACACAAGGTCTCAATCAAATCCTTTGAAAAGAGTTCTGTAATACTTAAGAGATTATATCACTTAAAAGGAATAGGAGAATTTCAAGGGAATTTAGGGGTGAGACTTTGGGGGATTAAAGAAGTCAACAAACAATTGTGTATAGAAAATACCCTTTATTAGCCCTACTTATTTTGAAGAGTCTGGAAACAGACAAGGTTAGAGATAGACTTTGAATCACTAAGAATCCTGAGGTTCTGTGTGAAAGAAATTGCCTTTGGGTAATAAAAGCAGAGAAGAAATTTATTGGAAAGATATAGAGAAGCTTACATAACTAAAAGGAAGGCTGAAGAACTGGCTGCAAATAATTCAGACACAGGGCAGCTCAAGGTACATAAAGAGTAGAAACTAAGACACTGCTTCAATTCATTGTTCAATTTGTGCTTTATTACAGAAATGACTCAATCCAACCAGTCATGCTAAAGATTAAAATTTAGAAAAAGAATCTGATTTGTCTAAGTTGGGTCATATGCCCACTCTTTGGCTGTGAAATGCTCCCTTCCGTATAGGAAATGCTATTCCTCCAAGAGACTTGAGTCCCTAAAATGAAATCGAGGTCTCATTAACTAGCAAAAGGAGAATGAGTGCGTGGCAAACAAAACACATCCAGCATCCGCGAATGTCTTTAAAAACATCCAAATTACAAGATGACTTTAAGGATTAAAACTCTCTTATAGCTGATAGAAAATATGAGACCCTAGAAAACTTTCATTTAAGTAGACTGGATTTGAAGTTCAAGTACAACATATTTGGACAAGTACTATCAAACAGCTGGTCCACTGTTCATGTTGCCTCCATTTTTTACCTTGTTAAGTTTCTGAGAAAGACATTTTTTTGATAGAAAATAAAAAACAAGTAAACTTTGGAAGAAGTCATCAAATAATGACTAATTCTGAAATTTGCGTTGATAAGAACATTAAGGTATCTAAATTTCTGTTAACGCTTCTATGCTCTCTCATGTGGATTTGGTACCAAGGAAAGATGAACAAACTTAGTTTGTTTAGTGAATTCTGGAAGTTCTAGAAATTACTTCATTGTCTATTTCCTGTTTCTCACTTTAATGCATGAGAATGACATTTTGTTAAAAGATATTTGTTGTACATCTCCTACTAATAATAACAGTCTAAGCTTTTTCAGTGTTTCTGTGTATCAGTTACTCTGCTAAGACCTTTACATGCATTTCTCCTTTAATATTTATAAGAACTTATCTTAGTCCATTCAATTTTATTACGATGGAATACATGAGACAGGATAGTTTATAAAGAGAAAGGATATATCTGGTTCATAATTCTAGTGGCTGGAAAATTCAAGATTGGACATTTGCATCTGGTGAGAGGGTCTCGGGAATCAAGTGACAGCAGAAAAGAGAAGGGGAGCAGGTATGTGCAGAGATCACATGGCATGGTGAGAGAGTAAGCAAAAGGTGGGGTAGAGGCCAGATTCTTTCTAACAACCAGCTCTTACAGGAACTCATTAGAATGAGAACTCACTCAGCCCTGTGAGAGGGTAATAATATATTATATGTGAAGAATACACTGCCAAGACTCAAACACCTCCCACCAGGCCTTACCACTCAATACTGCCTCCTTGGGGATCACATTTCAACAACAGTTTTGGAGGGGACAAACATTCAAACCATAGCAGAAGTCAATGAGAGTAGTTGTTCTCAGTGTTAGGAAGCTAGGAGTCAAAGAAAGCAAGTAACTCCCCCAAGGTCGCGCTGTTGTTAAGTAGTAGAACTAAAGTGAATAATTATGGGGAAAATAAATATGCAAGACATACATACATACAACTATAGACATGATTATTTATTTTGGTAATTATTTTCTGAAGCACTTAGATTTATTTATTTTTACAAACAGCAGGTCTTGAATAAATATGCAGTAAAGACAGACACAAAAAAATTAACAGGAGAGAAAAAAAAAGTCCATCAGGATAATAAAGCTTTTCACATAAAACACAATGACCTCTTATTCCTTCCACTGACTCTGAAGATGGTTTTCAGTTGTTTTATTAGAACTAAATTCAGAAGAAAAGAGAATTGATTAAGTTTTTGACCCTTGTGTCTATTTGCCCTGGAACAGCTTATTAATAGAGGAAGTAGAATGTATTTCTCTAACATTAAAAAAAATCAAGTGATCAAGTATTACTGTAAGTGTAGACAATGGAATAGGATGGAGAATCTAGAAATATTTATCCTTTTAGTCAATTGATTTTTGACAACATTACATGGCATATTTATAGAGGAAGAATGGTCTTTTCCACCAGTGTTGCTGAGACAACTGAATGTCCACATGCAAGAAAAATGAAGTTGACCTTTACTTCATATAAGATACAAAAATTAACTCAAAATTAATTATAGACAATATAAGACCTAAAGCTGTAAACCTTTTTTTTTTCATTTTTTGATTCATTAATTTTTATTAAATCATAGCTGTGTATATTAGTGCAATCATGGGGTACAATGTGCTGGTTTCATGTACAATCTGAAATATTTTCATCAAACTGTTTAACGTAGCCTTCATGACATTTTCTTAGTTATTGTATGAAGATATTTGTATTCTACATTTAGTAAGTTTCAACTGTACCCTTCTGAGATGCACTGTAGCTGTGGCCCCACCATTTACCCTCCCTCCACACATCCTCCCCCCTCTGCTCCCCTCCCTTGCCCCTTTCCCCATATTCTTGTACTATAATTGGATTATAGCCTTCATATGAAAGCTATAACTTAGCTTCATAGTAGAGCTGAGTACATTGGATACTTTTTCTTCCATTCTTGAGATACTTTGAAAAGTAGAATATGTTCCAGCTCCATCCATGTAAACATGAAAAAAGTAAAGTCTCCATCTTTCTTTAATATTCCATGGTATACATGTACCACAATTTATTAATCCATTTATTGTTCAATGGGCACTTGGGCTTCTTCCATGACTTACCAATTATGAATTGGGCTGCAATAAACATTCTGGTACAGATATCTTTGTTGTGATGTGATTTTTGGTCTTCTGGGCATATACCTAGTAAAGGAATTATAGGGTCGAACGGAAGGTCTATTTTTAGATCTCTAAGTACTCTCCAAACATCCTTCCAAAAGGAATGTATTAGTGTGCATTCCCACCAGCAGTGTAGAAGTGTTCCCTTTTCTCCACATCCACACCAGCATCTCTGGTTTGGGGATTTTGTTATGTGGGCTAATCTTAATGGAGTTAGATGATATCTTAAAGTAGTTTTGATTAGCATTTCTCTGATGATTAAGGATGGTGAGCATTTTTTCATGTGTCTGTAGGCCATGCACCTGTCTTCTTTAGAGAAGTTTCTCTTCAAGTCCTTTTCCTATCCTGAGATGGGATCACTTGTTCTTTTCTTGCTAATACATTTGAATTCTCTGTGGATTCTGGTTATGAACCCTTTATCGGAGGCATAACCTGCAAATATTTTCTCCCATTCTGAGGGTTATCTGCTTGCTATACTTACTGTGTTCTTGGCTGTGCAGAAGCTTTTTAGTTTGATCAAGTCCCAGTGGTGTGTTTTTGATACTGCTTCAATTTCCTGGGGAGTCCTCCTCATAAAATATTCACCCAAGTTGATTCCTTCAAGAGTTTTCCCTGCACTTTCTTCTAGAATTTTTATAGTTTCATGTCTTAAGTTTAAATCTTTTTTTTTTTTTAAGTTTAAATCTTTAATCCATGAGAGTCTATCTAAGTTAATGGTGAGAGGTGTGGGTCCAGTTTCACTCTTCTACAGGTTGCCAGCCAGTTCACCCAGCACCATTTGTCAAATAGGGAGTCTTTTCACCACTAAATGTTTTTAATTGGCTTGTCAAAGATCAAATAATGGTAAGTAGCTAGATTCATCTCTTGGTTCTCTATTCTGTTCCAAACATTTACCTCTCTGTTTTTGTGCCAGTACCATGCTGCTTTGATCACTATTGATTTATAGTACAGTCTCAGGTCTGGTTGCATGATTCCTCCTGCTTTGTATTTATTTCCAAGACATTACTTAGTCAGAACATGAAATGTTCTGTAGATGTCTGTTAATTTGAGGTTTTTTCTAATTCCATATAAAAGGGACTATTATTTTTTTTGAGATCTTTAAAATATGATACTGGATCTTTAATAGGAATTGCATTAAAATTATATATTGCTGGGTGGTGACTGTGGCTCAAGGAGCAGGTTGTGGCTTCAAACCCAGCCCCAGCCAAAAACTGAAAAACACACACACACACAAATTATATATTGTTTGGGGTAATATAGACATTTTAACAATGTTGATTCTTCCCAGCCATGAGCATGGTATGTTTTTCCATTTGTTAAAATCTTCAGCTATTTCTCTTCTTAAAATTTCATAGTTCTCTTTATAGAGATCTTTCATGTCCTTTGTTAGGTTAACTCCCAAATATTTCATCTTCTTTGACACTACTGTGAAAGGAATTGAGTCCTTGACTGTTTTTTGCTGGATTCTGTTTGTTAGAATCTTATTGAGTATTTTTGCATCAATATTCATTAGTGATAGTGATCTATAATTTTCTTTTTTTGTTGGGTCTTTTCCTGGTTTTGGAATAAGGTGATGTTTGCTTCATAGAATGTGTTGGGTAGTATTCCTTCTTTTTCTATATTTTGGAAAAGGTTGAGTAATATAGGTACTAATTCCTCTTTAAAGGTTTGGTAGAATTCCAACGTGAAGTCATCTGGTCCCAGGCTTTTCTTTTTAGGGAGATTTTGTATAATTGATGCTATTTCAGAACTTAATATAGTACTGTTCAAAATTTCCACTACATTATGGCTAAGTCTTGGAAGGTGGCATGCTTCCAAGTATTATTGGTCAATTTCCTTCAGATTTTCATATTTCTGAGAGTAAAGTTTCTTGTTATTTGTTAAGGATTTTTTGAATTTCTGAGGAGTCTGTTGTTATTTCGTCTTTACCATTTCTGATTGATGAAATTAGAGATTTAACTCTTTTTCCTGGTTAGGTTAGCCAAAGGTTTACCTATTTTATTGACCTTTTAAAAAAAACAACTTTTTGATTTATTGATCTGTTGCATAATTCTTTTGTTTTCAATTTCATTTAATTTTGCTCTAATTTTGGTTATTTCTTTTCTTCTGCTGGGTTTGGGATTGGAATGTTCTTCCCCATTAAGTTGTTAACTTCCTTTCTTTCTGTTCTCTTGAGAAAGGCTTGCAGTGCTATAAATTTCCCTCTTAGGACTGCCTCTGCAGTATCCCAGAGGTTGTGTTAATTGTGTCTTCATTGTCGTTTTGTTCCAAAATTTAGAATTTCCTTCTTAATCTCATCTGTGACCCATCTATCCTTCAGCATAAGGTTATTTAGCTTCCATGGTTTTGTATGAGTATGCAGATTCCTGTTGTTATTGAGTTCAACTTTTATTCCATGATGGTTCAAGAAGATGCAAGGAGTAATTTCTATTCTTTTAAATTTGCTGAGGTTAGACTTGTGACCTAAGATGTGGTCAATTGTGGAGTATGTTCCGTGGGCTGATGAGAAGAATGTGTATTCAGTTTTGTTGGAATGAAATGTTCTGTAGATGTCTGTTAAATCCAGTTGTTGAATGGTTAAGTTTAAATCGAAAATTTGTTTCCTTATTTTCTTATTGGACGATCTATCCAATACTACTAAAGGAGTGTTAAAATCTCCGACTACTATGGAGCTGGAGGAAATCAATTTGCTCATGTTTGTTAGAGTTTCTCTTATAAATTGTGGCAGATTCTAATTGGGTGCTTAAATATTAATAATTGAAATCTCATGTTGAGTATTACCTTTAACAAATATGAAATGTCCATCCTTATCCTTCTTTACTTTGGTTGGTTTAAAGCCTATTGTATCTGCGAATAAGATTGAAAAACCTGCTTTTTTCTGCTTTCCATTTGCCTGGAATATAGATGATCATCCCTTCACCTTGAGTCTATATTTTTAAGATAAGATGAGATTCTTGTATGCAACAGATATCTGGCCTGAGTTTATGTATCTAGTCAGCCAACCTGTGCCTCTTTGGAGGACAATTTAAACCACTCACATTAATTGAGAATATTGATAAGCCTTTTGAAGTCCAGTGGACATTTTTAATCCTTTCACCACTGTGGAAGTTGGAATTTGATCAAAAGTTTCTGAGTGAGTTTACTTTTATGGTGGAGGATTACTCTGGTCATTATGGAGGATAGGTCTGAGAATATCCTGGAGAGCTGATTTAGTTATGGGAAATTTCTTCAACATATGGATGTCATTAAAGTATTTAAGTTTCTCCATCATACGTGAAACTCAGTTTAGCAGGATACAGGATCCTAGGTTGAAAGTTATTTTGTTTTAGGAGATTAAAAGTCGATGATCACCCTCTTCTAGCTTGAAAGGTTTGAGCAGAGAGATCTGCAGTTATTCTAATATTCTTTCCCCTTCTAGGTTATAGTTTTCTTACCCCTGGCTGCTTTCAGAATTTTTTCCTTCATATTAACTTTAGTGAAGTTAATTATGATGTTCCTGGGAGATATCTTATTTGGGTTGAGTCGTGCTGGGGTTATAAAACTGTCTGCTATCTGAATTTCAGAGTCTCTTGGAATGTCTGGGAAGTCTCTTTCATAATCTCATGATGGAAAGACTCTGTGCCTTGTGAGGTCACCTTGTCACTTTCAGGGATCCCTATAAGGAAGTATTGGTTTTCTTCAAATTATCCCAGAGCTCTCTGAGAGAATGATCTGTTTTGCCCTCCATTTCTCTTCCTCTTTGAAAGTTTGGGAGCATTCGAAGGCTTTCTCTTCAATGTCAGAAATCCTTTCTTCTGCTTGCTCCATTCTGTTCCTGGGAGATTCTACTGTATTTCTTAGATCTTTCAGGGCTGCAAATTCCTGTCTCAAAGTGTCAAAATCCTTGGTCATTGTCTTTGAATTCCTTGAATTCTTGAGGCAACTTTTCAATAGCTTCTTGAATTTCTAATTCCAACTTTTCCTCTATTCTATTGATCTTATTTGCAATCCAAATTCTGAATTCTGTTTCTGACATCTCAGTCATCTTTTTATGCATAGGATCTTCAGTTGTGTCTGCTAAATTGTTCCTTGCGGGGGGGGAGTTGATCTACTCTGGTTGTTCATGTTACCCAAGTTTTTCAGCTGATTCCTCCCCATGATTATTTTGCACCATTTGGCTAGATGAGCAAATAAGGAGAGGTTGGGTTGAGGGTTCTAGGTATAGTGATTGGCCAGTTCTTTGCCTGAAAGCTGGGACTGACATATGTACCTTTTCCCCTAGAGCTTTGCCAAGGACCTGTACAGCCAAAGATCCATACAGTGCTATGGCCTGAGAAACTGGGGACCTTCTTGGTGTGGTGAGGTTAAGTGACTCTGTCTTATTTTTAGTTGGTCTCTGTCTTACCCTAGGGAATCAGTTACTCTGGGTTGAAGTCTGAGCTGTGGAGAAATGCCAGCAGTTAAGTTACCACGCCCCCCCCCCCAGGCAACAGTTGGAAAAGGAAAATCCCACAATCACACACCCAGGGTACCACTTTGGATAGTCCTTGGGTGGTTGGCCCAGTTGAAGAGGTCCCAATCAATTATCCCATTCAGCACCAGACTCAGGTGGGAGAGTTCAAAATGTCTCCGGCAACTAGATAGCAGGGGTCTGCTGGCAGCTCTAGTATGACTCGCTCCAGTGCTCTGTGAGATCAGAAGGACCCACTCAGCAAATAAATTAGTATGGGAAAGTTGATGCCTCTTTCCCCACCTTGCACCTGTCACACTCAGTCACTGGTAACCCCGCAGGGCTGTGATCCAGTTCCCTCCAATGAGCAGATGCTCCAGGGGTTTGCGCCTGCCTGCGACACAGGGAAATCCCTGTGTCTTCTCAACCAGGCCACTGCTGTCTGCCACTCTCTGCTACTATCTGGCACGGGGAGGTGCTTAATGGCCTCAGGTGCTTAATGGGGGCTGGGGTGATTCACTCAGTTCTAGCCTTGCCCCTGATTGATGTTGCTGACAGAACAGAACAACTTCACAGAATTTGATTCTGTCCCGGCTATTTTCCCCTGTGGATCAGACATTGGACTGCAAATCAGCCCTGGCTATGCCACTGGCTAATCTTGGCTGCAGTTTGTCTTAGGGTTGACTCAGTCAGAAGTCACCCTTTAGCTCAGTTAGCTGTCAGTTCCAGACTCTTGCCGCTTGCCCTTTGTCTCAGCTTTGATCCTCTGAGGGCCAGGTGCATCTGAAGCTCAATAAAGCAGTCATCTGGGTCAGCTCCACTCTGGGACTCTGCTGTCTCTGCAAATGTATTTTAATCCCCACACTCTTCCCAGGCTGGTACCACCTCAGGCATACCCCTCACTCCTGGGGCCTATGCTTCCATCCCAGATCTGCTGCACCAGTGACCACCACTGGAGAAGCTGCCCAGCTTCCTCTGGTTGCCCAGAGAGACTGAGATTGTCCCTTCAAAATATCCCCAGGGGTGTGAGCCCCACTGTCACTGTTCCAGCTGCTGCCGGGGCTGCTTTGCGCCTCGGGGCACCGCCCCTCCAGTTCGGCCTCCTCTCAGCTGACCCTTTTCTCCTTACTCCCAAGCCAGAAAATCAGCCCAGATCAGCAACAGCCCATTCCCCATCCACACCCCTCAAGAAAATGCCCACGAATCTGGAATCCACAGGGGACAGGCCTCCAGACCTCAGGGTGAGAGTGGAGGGGAGTGCTGGGAGTTTGAAATTGCAGGTAAAGAATATATACAGTTTTATGCCTGGCAGGACAGTGCCATGGCACCCTAGTAGGGGAAGGAGATCCAGTTTTTAGAGGGTCTCTCCCATGGGGTAAAATGGGAGGACATTTGAACTCTGCTCACTTGTTTGTTTGGAGGCATGAAGTATACTGTGAGCCGTTCTCATGGGGGAGGGAATTCCCATCTGCTTGGCAATGAGTTCTGTACGATTCATTTGTATCCTTGGGGTCGCAGACTCACCTCAGCAGGATTGATGTGCATTCTTCAACCTTCTCAATTGGCTCAGATCTGAACCATTGGCTTTTTTGCTAAATTTCTGTCCTTTAACTCTTCTTCTGAATGGGAGCCTCTGTGGAAAGTTGGGGGCAGACCACCATCTTGCTTCCACCCCCCTAAAGCTGTAAACCTTTTAGAAGAAAACATAGGATTAAATTTTTATAACCTTGGGTTAGGCAATGGTTTCTTAGAGACAGCAGCAAAAGCATAAACAACAATTTCTAACAAGAAACTGGATTTCATCCTTATCTTAAAAAAACTTTTGTGTTTTAATGGACACTATCAAGAAAATGAACAATCTGTAGAATGGGAGAAAAATTTTGCATGTCACAAATCTGAAAAGGAACTTACATCTAGAATATATGAAGAATTCTTACCACTTAAGAAGAAGAAGATAACCCAAGTTTAAAATGGGCAAAGGATTTGAACAAACATTTATTTTAATGGACACTATCAAAAAAATGAACAATCTATAGAATGGAAGAAAAATTTTGCATGTCACAAATCTGAAAAGGAACTTATATCCAGAATATATGAAGAATTCTTACCACTTAAGAAGAAGACAACCCAATTTTAAAATGGGCGAAGGATTTGAACAAACATCATCTGAAAGATGTACAAATAGCCACAGAGCACATTAAAAGATGCTCACCATCATTAGTCATCAGGAAACTGCAAATCAAACTATTTCAACTATACTAAGATGGCTAAAATAAAAAAGACAGACCTTGAGTGTTGACAAGGATGTGGAAAAATCATCTTTCTTTCATATTTCTAGAGGGATGGTAAAATGGTACAACCACTTTGGAAAACAGTTTTGCAGTGCCTCCAATGTTAAATATATTAATATTAAACTATATGATCTAGGGGTGGCACCTGTGGCTCTTCGAGTAGGGCGCCGGCCCCATATACCAAAGATGGCAAGTCCAAACCTGGCCACAGCAGAACTGCAAAACAGAAAACATTGTGGTAGGCACCTGTAGTCCCAGCTACTCAGGAGGCTGAGTCAAGATAATGGACTAAGCCCAGGAGTTGGAGGTTGCTGTGAGCTGTGTGACACCCTGGCACTCTATCAAGGGTGACAAAGTGAGACTCTGTCTCTAAAACAAAACAAAACAAAACTATATGATCTAGCAGTTTCACTCAGTACATACCTATGAAAAAATGAAAATATATTTCTACAAAAAAACAGTACATGAACATTCCTAGTCACATATGGATCCCAACATAACCCAATCAATCAATTGATAAATAGATTTTCTAATGTAGTATATCTGTACTGTAGCATGTTATTCAGTAATATGAAAGGAATGAAATATTGACACATGCAACAAGTATTAACCTTAAAACCATCATGCTAAGTAAAAGAACTCAGCCACAAAAGGCCACGTATTGTCTGATTCCATTTATAGGAAATTTTCAGAATGTGAAAATTCATAGAAATAAAGTTGATTAGTAGTTTCCAGGGACTGAGTTAAGAGGGGGTAACTGCTAATTAGTATGAGACTTCTTTCTGGGGTGATGAAAATGTTTTATTTTTAGATAGTAGTGTCAATAACTCTGAATATACTAAAACCCACTGAAATGTGTACTTTAAAAGAATGAATTTTGTGCTCTGTTGATTATAACTCAACAAGGCTATTATTTATTACATAAATAACTCAATGAAGCTATTATTATTATGATAAAGAAAAATTGGGGTTAGTCATCCTCTCTTTGAGAAGATAAATTTGTGGAATGACTTATTTTCAGACATTTTTATAACTCTGTCTGCAAACTTCTATCCACTTTCCTATCCCACATTAACACCTATCCCACTCTGCAAATTCCTTATTCTTCCTTTATGAGTTGGCTTAAATTTTATCACTACTAGAAAACCTCTTCAAGTCCTTAGTTCAACAGTGACTTCTATTTATCTGATGGCCTGGTTGACTTTAGAAGCATCTTTATTCCAGCTCCAATCATACTTCAAGTAATTATCTCTTTGTGTGCCTATCTCTCATTAGTGTATAAACTTCTTGAGGCATTTGTCTTTGTATTTCGAGGTCTGGCACAGTGCCTGGCATCTGATGGCATTTAGAAATGTTTACTAAATAAAATAAATGCTTAAAAACAGAAAAAAGTATCTTTTGGTGGAAAAATTAGATGATATCAGGGTATATTCTAATCACATAAAGTGTCTCAGATTTAAACCTTAAATATTTTCATATGTCGAATTCAAATTAATTACAGAAATCAGTGCTATCATGAGTAAATATTTGTCTCCTAACTGTAAGCTGTTAACTCAGTCCTCAAGTGTCCCAGGATGAGCTGAGCTTCCTAAGAACAAGAAATTCTTCCTGCCATGTAGAAGGCTGTTGCATAATTAACCAGCTGTGTTTCAGGATCCTGTCTTGGTTGAACATTCAGTCTTGGTTGTTAATAAACCAAAGAAATTTAGAAGTTGAATCATGAGTACATTGCCATGGAAAGTAGAGCCTCTGGTGAATAAATTTTACACAGACTACTGTCTTTTCAAAACCATATTTCCCTACCATACAATATAGGCCTACTGCAGTTTGAAACACCTGAACAAGATGATCATATAGACAAAGGATTAATAATTTACAATGAATTTTGATCACTAAGACTTTTTTTTCTCTTTCTCCTTTTCTATTTTTCTTTTTTCTTTTTTAAATTTCAGGTTAATATGAGGGTATATACCATTAGATTACATTACTTGCATTTGTAGGGTAAAGTCCAAAGTCGGAGTTGCAGGTGAGTTCTTCACCCAGGAAGTGTGCCATATACCCTTACATTGTACTCTATAGGTGAGAACTTACAGAGACCCTGCTCCACTTTCCCCTTCTTGAATTTAAATGTGTTTTTCTCTGGTATGGGCCCATACTTTTTTTATCTACTATTTTAGGAAGACTCTTTTGATGCACAAATGCACATATTTAAGCAGCTGGTGCCATCTTAGAGATAAGAAATTACTATGAGTAAACGAAAAGACTCCAAATAATTGCCTTCATGGAGCTTACATTATAGCAGGAGAAGAGATATAAGGAACATGTTCCAAGCAGAGAGAATAATTAATGCAAAAGTAAGAATATGTTTGGTGAATTGAAGAAGGCCAATGTACTAGGGCATAATTCACTTTACAAATATTATTGAAAACAGAAAGAACTATTGGTCATGGGTCACAATTCTTCCTCCCCTTCTCCCAGTTAGCATTTTGCAAAGCCACATTTACCTTGATCTCATAGAGACAAAGTGTATTACCCTGCCGCACTGATTTGTGGGCTCACCTGGTGACTCATTTTGGCCTATGGAACATGGGCAGAAGTGATAGTATGTCACTTTCCAGGTGCAGCCTTAATAGGTGTCACATGTTTCTGCTTTCCTTCCTGTGCTTCCAATATCAGCAGGAGAAAGCTTCCTCCCCATACAGAGATCTCCCTTCATCCCAAGCCCTGGAATGAACATAACAGAGCAAATTTTAGCCAATCTACAGATACAAGAGCAAGCATACATGGTGGTCACTTAAAAATACTGAGTTTGGATGTGGTTAATTATGCAGTATTGTCATAACAATAGTTAACTCATAATCTTCAATGTTCATCTCATATGGTATTAATAAAACTTTATATTTTTTACTTTTATATACATTATTTTATTCTTCATATAAGCCAGAGCTGCCACATTATCCCTGGAAATGGCAAGTTGTTTGTAAATCATAAATAAAACAAACAGGGGCCTAATTACCTATATTTGGAAGACAAAAACCTCATCTAACTGGATTCCTGATTTGTTCTAGCCCTATGGTTAGCTGAAGGAAAGCAAAGCGCCCTTCTTTCTTTTCCACTTCTGTTTCTACCTCTGCATGAGAACATCTATTGTTAGGGTTTCATAGAATGAAGTTTTTGCATCACTGAAATAAAAATACACAACTTTGTAACTTGTGGTTTATATTTTGGCATCTTCGCATGTTAGTACTAGTCCTTCAATAGATGGGTAATTCCACAACAAAGTAAAATCCATCAAGGGGAGGTGTGAAGTTATTTTTATAAATAAACCCAATTTATGGCTCATTTTTACAAGTTTTAGTTCCTAGGCTAAATTTTCCAAAAGTAGTGGAGGCTCCCATGCAAGTGTGTCCCAAACATGAACCTAATAAGAATGCAAATAGGAAATTAGTCTCATTAGCCATGGCGAGAAATATCACAGGACTTCCTTCTCTAGAATATAAATACTAAAAATTTTCTCAGAATTTATCAGTTATTCAGCAAGTAGCTATTGACTGCAGGTCCACAAACCATCTTGTGCAATACAGAGCTACAAAAGAGTATGATTCTTGTCCAAAATGAATGTATCTGAAGAAATGACTGTAACAATGGAAATTGCTGGGAGTTATCTTAATGTTGGTTTCCCTATGGCAGACCTTAAAGACACAGTCCCAGAAAACCAAAACAAAGAAGTAGGAGAAGTGAGACAGAGAAGAGGAAATGCCAGTGAGTTTTCACATTAACAAGCACAGGACCACTGAAGACGACTGAAGCTCGCTCCTGCTGGGATCCTCTGAGAAACCATGTGGAACTTGAGAATCCTAAAACCAGAGGGCAAAGAAGTTGGGGCATTTACCCACTGACTTTCATCCTTCAGTGCTTGAGGGCTGAATCTAAAAGTGTGAACTCCTGCACACTCAGTAGTGCCTGCTTGCCCCAGAACAAGCTTTCTTGGGCAGAATGGTCTCTTAAAGGGTGAAGTGAGCTTAATATAGGAGGCTTTTTAATGTCTATGGGAGTTGCCTGAACTCAGGGGGGCACGGGGCAGGGTATCATGTATAACTGTTCCAGGAGCACAGCTATTCATTTCATTAATTACAACAATAGTCACTATTCATCAAACACTTAACTATGTGCCAGGCACAGTGCTAAGCTTATTATAGATATTCTACCATCTAACCCTTGTAATAATCTTATGCAGTAGATATTGTTATGATCACCTTCTACAGACAAGAAAATAAAGAAATGTGTTAAGAAGACCCAGGAAGCAAGTGGTGGTGATTTAAATGTGAGGAGACTGACCCCAGAGCCATGATTCTACAACACTAGGATAGGAGCAGAAAAAAAGTTCCTCAAACACGAGGAAGATAAGGAGGTGTGTAATCCTCAGAGAAGGCTGGAGCAGGACTTTAATGTCGAGTTAGTGGAGAAGTGCAGTAAAACGAAGCTACACATAAAGAGGGGAAAAGAAGAGAGTGGGCATAGCCATAACGTAACAGACATGAAGTCATTAAAATATCCACATTGGAGAGCACACAGAGTTGATCTTTGTTATGCAGTGAGAAATATGAGGTCAATGAAGTTTGCAAAGTCATCCTAGAAAAAGTGCTACATACTTCATTGCTGAATATCGCTGTAGTCACCAGATGGCCAAGGGGAGTACGTCAAATGTGACCATAGTGATTTTAGCAATGAGGTATATAGCACTTTTTCTAGGATGAGTTTGCAAACTTAATTGTCTGAACTTATATATAATATTGTTTGTAACTTGTATCTTTGTCCACTCAACAAATATGTATTGAACATTGTATAAATCTGCATTCTATAAACTTCAAAAAACATGCAAAACTTGGCATTAGATGTACAAAGATAAAGACCCAGACATGGTCTCCTAGAGAAGAGACACAGATAGCATTATTTCTATTTTCTAGTAGTCGAACTCTTGCTTTCAATGAAGAACCCATCAGTGAGGTTCATCTGGAGTTCCACCTCCTCTCACCCCCTACATACCACACACACATGCACACATGCACACGCACGTGCACACACACACATACACACAGGTTATCTGACAGCAGCCCAATCAATTAGTATATCCACATCTATTCTGTTGGCCTTGATGTATGTTTTCAGGATAGATGTGACTGAATTTGGGTTTTTCTGTTGGAGCTGGGAGAGTGATGACCTCTAATGGTCAGGGCTACTGACCTGTTGAAGGGTAGATATGAGGCTTCCATCCTGCTTGCCACAAGGAGAAAGAGGAAAGGCAAGCAGAGAAAAGCAGGTTTGAGGAAGGGAGAATCAGTGGATGCTGATTCTTCCTTAGCTCTTCGATTCAGTCTTGAGTTAAATCTTGTCTCAAATTTCTCAAAGGAAACTCCTTCAATTACACATGGAAGAAGGTAGGTTTGTTAAATAAGCTTTCCTTAACATGGCTTCTTGTAGAACTATAGCAATAAAGTATTCATAGTTATAAGCTATTGGTTTTAATCATTCTGTAGGACATCAGAATGCACCAGTCCTTTCTTTGGACCTGAGTCATAGCAGGTCATCAGAGCTACTGAATCTTTATGTAGGTGGGATTCTGGAATAGTTATATAGATTTCAGATAGAAATTTTAACTTTGGGTAAGTTTTTTCCTAGATTAAAGGAGCCAATCTATTGAGTACTGCACTCCACTAATTATAATCCTCCTTTTATAAAACTCTTTCCCTTCCCACTCACTTGCCTATTCCACTTTGGTTCATATTCCTTGGCTCAAAATCCAGACTATGAATGTCGGCATAGATTGGCCACATGTGAAATTTCTTTCCCAAGGTTTAGGAGCCCAGAGAAGCTAAACATAGAAGTTCAAAACCAAAATTACTTTCCCAAAAGAATGTTTGAGATCATGCAACATATCCAGTGTCTTGATATAAAACAACTACCTTCTCAAGAGGGTACTTGGAATGGAATTAAAAAGCTAGAAACATGGTACAAGGTAATACCAAAAAGAGAAGAGAGAAGAAATGGTTTTCTGTCAAAATTTGAGGTACCAATGGGTATTTCTGCAGCTGATGCCCATTCAAAATCAGGGATTATGGGCTTCTGTTTTTATTTGAGATGCTCCTGTCACTTGTAAAGAAGCTAGGTCAAAATCAATTGAATATATAAATATTTCTGAGCATCTGCTATGTACCAGGGACACAATAAGGAACTAGAATATCTTTTCTTTCTTTATCCACATATTTCCTTCTGTATTGGCCTCATTATCCTGGACAAGAATTCAATATGTGTGCCTTAGATACTTAAGCCCAGAGAATGAAACAGGATAATTGATCAGATCTAGTTCTCATAGTCAACTCTAAAAATCAAAGAACTGTTCAGAAAAGAAATAACAGATGTCAGATGAGCAAACACACCTGATATCCACTTCATGGGGGATACTAAGATAAATAACACTGCACTCATGTTGCACATTCCCCATGTATAGGCTTCAGTCTGTGACTCCTCTCAAAAATGAGATAAAGGCCAAAGAGGTAATGCTTATCCCAATGGACCATTTAAGTTTGTACTCTCTTTTCTTACTTCCACCCTGAGAGACCTAGAGAAATTAAACAGTCAAAAGACCAGGGTACATTCACAACCTGAGTTAGAAGCTCTTTATTTCTGGATAGGCATGAACAATCAGCTGAATAGAGAGTATCCACACAGTCCTAGTTTGGAGACCAAGAACACTCTATTCAGTGTTTGCCAAGGTCAAGGACTTGGTACACATGCTTTGATGATGACGATAAAAACTTCTGGTTAGTGTTAAAACTTACATATAGTGAGTACTTGATAACTGTCAAGTGAAAGGAAAGCCTATGTAAAATGGTGAATTTGGCCATGCACGTCCATATTACCTGAATTATTTAAAATGAACACACGCAAAATGGAATAATTTGGGGCAAGTCAAATCTCATTATCTAGATCTCAAGACCCTCCATATTTTTAAAAAATGATTAAAAATCACAAAGAGCTTTTTATTTCAGCGGATTACGTCCATGCATATGGACAAAGCTGATAATTTATAAAATACGAGCATTTAAATATATACTCCATGAACTGTCAGAACAATGACTACATCCCACATCATGTAGCTTCTGTAAAACTCCACTATATACCTGTGAGAAGGTGAGAGTGAAAATGACAAATAACTTCTTAGGGTTATTATGAAAACAGTTTTCATCTCATGGACTCTTCAAAGGGTTTTAAACATTCCCAGGGGTCTCTGAATCATGGTTTAAGAATCTCTGATCTAGAGTTTTCAAAAGCATCAAGTATTTTGAAGAAGCTACACAAAATTATTGGATATTAAATTACTGGTGGTAAGATTTATTTATAGCATATGTTCACATGGTTTTGACCTTGATTTTTAATTATCAGGGGAAGAAGCTGATTTACCTTTTCTTCTCTTGCATTTAAATGTTGTATGAATCAAAATGAAAAATACTAATAGAAAATAGACCTTAAGCCATAATGAAAGATTGCTTCTTATCTTGGTTTGGGTTTTTTGTTTGTTTGTTTGTTTTGTTTTTTGAGCACTTGTGAAGGATTAAATAACCATTTTCCTTATTAAAGACTTTTTTGACCCTCCTAAGAATAGATTAGGGTCATTGGCTTCCAAAGTCTTTTCAATCAACTCCTTGCTAGACACTGTATGAAACTGCATTTCATTTAAGAAGGGTCCAAATTGGGGTGATTTATTTGAGGGTAGAATTTCAGGACGCTGCCTTTGATAAGCAGGAAATGGCTTAGCTGGACTTATATAATGGCAGCTTGCTTGAGACCGCATATAGACTTTCAAATGGGTGAAGAAAACAAACCATCTCATTCCTTTTCCTAGGTGGCCTGAAGAACAAAGGTCTCACTCTCAACGATGCTAGCTTCACTTCTGTATCCAAAAAGAAGATGCCTTCAAAGACGTCAAGTCATTCCTTAAGAATTCTTTTCTAGTGGTAATTCAGGGGAGCCTTGAATTCCAACCAAAAGTTCTAGAATTAAATAAGCAGAAAAGCCATTCCTTCCCAGCCAACTTTCCAAATAATCATTTTGCTTAATGATAAGTTTTTCTCCTCTGAAGTATTTCCAATATATTAGCTGCACTGGGCCAAATCTTCTATACCACAGCCCACTACACACACACACTCACCAGCATGTTCAATGCCTGCAAATTCAGGAGCAATTTCAACCTACACTGTGGTTAACTTTACTTGACAGATTCAGGTCAAATAATTATTTGCCTAATTGATTTTTCAGCCAATGGATTTTTAACAAACTTAGTTTGCCATGTATCAACTGTTCTGAAAATGTGCACAGCTTCTCTGCAGGTGCATAGGGAACTGAGAATAACAGAAGGATTATCCACTGGTCCAGGAGACAGCACAAGGTACATTTGGGGAGTCACCAGGAAGGGCCACTGTGCAGGAAGAGGCACTCTAGACACACCAGGTGCATTTGACTGGCTTTCTAGGTGTTCCACCTGTATCCTCATCTTTCAAATAGGAAAAGTAATGATTATAACTCTCAGGGCTATTGTAAAGACTAAAGGAAAGTACATGGTATAGCAGCTGGTACAAAGGCAGGAAGTAAAACTTACTAGCTCTCATTACTATAATATTATTATTAATGATTGAGGAAATGACTATGGCAATTATGTCTTCCTTTTCTAAAAGAAAACAGTTGCTCAGATTACATATGTCTCACTAACGGGAGACTCCTCCTCCCTTCCACAACTCTCTACCCCAGTTAGTGCTTGGCTGACTCCTCTTCAACCCTCCAGGCTTCTTGTAAAACCTCACTTCCTCAGAGAAGTCTTCACTGCTGCCCTAGATTATTTGACAGCCCCTATGTATCCCTGGTCTTAACCCTCATTGACATTTACTGAAACAGATAATTCAGCTGTCTACCTTTTCTTAGGACAAAGAATTTGAGAGAAGCAATCATCTCCATATTGTTTTTTGTGGTATCCATTGTCCCTAACACAATGCCCAGGGCATGGAGATAGCTGGGTGAACAAATGAATGAGTGAGGCATAGGCTGGTGCTGCAGCAAGGCCAGGTCTGCCTGGGCCAAGCACTGGGGCAAAGCCAGCACTAAGTTGACAGGTGTTGCTGAGAGACACAGGAGAGGATATAAGAGAAGATCCTGCCTTGGTAAGACCCATGGAGCCCCAGAAGCCAGAGGGATGGCTGCCACTTTTGATTCCTTGTCCCTACGGCTCCTCTGGCCTTCAGACGTGGTCACTCTGAGCCACCAGTCAGTTTCTTCCTTACAAAAATTGAAGAGTCATCATGGTCTCCTACACCAGAAGCAGGAAACTCAAATTTTGGTTCTTTCACTATGTGATTCTGATCAAGTGCCTTCACCTCTCAATCTTGTTTTACTATGTTACAACAGTTCCAGACAAATAACAATTCTAAAAATATAATGAGAGCTATCCTTTCTCTTCCTTCCTTCCTTATTTAAGAAATACTGAGTATTTACTGTGAACCAGGTATGACTAAGTGCTCCATAATAAAGATGCAGAACAACAGGATACCTACCATCATGCTGCTGATAGCCTAGTGGAAAAAATGGCAAAATTCAGGTTCACAAAGAAACAGGATAACTTGGAGACAATGATAAGGCAATAAAAGCAATGAAACTGAGAATGTAATAACAATAACTAGGAGTGGAGTGTGCCCTATAAATAGGTGATTGAGGGAGGCCTCTCAAGAAGGGTGACATTCAAGCTGAGACCTACATAAGGATAGGAAGCTGACCTGGGACAATATGGGGCAGGAGTGTTTTAGGAAAAGAAAGAAGTGGGCATGGGGCAGCACCCATGGCTCAGTGAGTAGCGTGCCAGCCCCATATACCGAGGGTAGTGGGGGTCAAACCCGACCCCGGCCAAATTGCAACAAAAAATAGCTGGGCGTTGTAGTGGGCACCTGTAGTCCCAGCTACTTGGGAAGCTAAGACAAAAGAATCACCTATGCCTAAGAGCTGGAGGTTGCTGTGAGCTGTGATGCCACTGCACTCTACTGAGGGTGACAAAGTGAGGCACTGTCTCTTTAAAAAAAAAAAGTGGGCATGATGATAGCAAACAAGTAGGCAAGACTGAAGTGATGCCAGTCTTTGTGGGCCATGTTAAGGGGTTTGAATGTGGCCAAGTGTAAGGGAGAAGCCATTGTATGAGAGTTTTATAAAGAGGAGTGACAGGCTCTGATTTATGCTTTTAAAAGATTTCTGGTTGCTGTGTGGAAAGTGAATTCTTACACATCCTGTTTCAAATGCAGCTTGAAAATTGTATGATTAATCCCCTAGTCACTGGCAAAGTGGTAAAAACATGGGTGACATTATATTTGCTGATAATAAAGGGCACTTTTCTATCCTAAGTTGATCCAATATGTTACAAACTGTTCCTGGTTAACTGAAATAAACAATGTTTCCTTGTGTCTTAGACATTTTTTTCCAAAAGGATTTTTGTTTATGATGACATTAATAACTAAAGAATTAGAAATTCACAATTCCAAAGCCTCTTGACAGGGCATTAGTTTTCAGGGGTTTAGAGGAGATTGCATTTTTGTTATATATGCATCAACAATTACTGTTTATTTCATTATAATCTGATATGTATATATTGAATTTCCTACCCAGCAAGAGTTCTATTAGGTCCCCTATCCCAAGCAATCAGTGAGGCCAGTTAATACGATTAATTAAACTGAATAACTTCTGTACAGCTAAGGAGACAACAACCAAAGCAAACAGACAACCTATACAATGGGAAAGGATATTTACATATTATGAATCAGACAAAAGCTAAGATCTATGAAGAACTCAAATTTTATCAACAAAAAAGAGCCAATAATCCCTTATATCACTGAGCAAGAGAAATGAATACAACCATCTCTAAAGAAGATAGACAAATGGCTATCAAGCATATGAAAAATGCTCATCATCTCTTATTTTCAGATGAAAATATTTCAGATTATATATGAAGCCAGCACATTGTACCCCAGGATTGCACTAATGTACACAGCTATGATTTAATTAAAAAAAAAAAAAAGAAACAATTGCACTATAGTTTTCTTTGCCCTTTGGGAAACTGGCCTAAAAGAAACAAATATTTCATATACTATATCAAGATAATTTCTGATTTGTTTTTATTAAGTTTTAGGTTAACTAAAAAATCCCTACACTTTAAAAGTGTTAAGGTTTTTACCTTCATGTAATTTCCTGTATGTCCTTTGAAATCTTTTGATGACTGTCACTCTTGCTGAAATAAATGACCATCATCTTACAGTGGTGAAAAAAAAAAAAAGAAAGAAAGAAAAGAAATGCAAATCAAAATCACCCTGAGATATCACCTAATCCCAATGCAAATGTCCCACATCACAAAATCTCAAAGTCGTAGATGCTTTTTACCAGGAATGTTGTGATGTTCTGGTACTAGGGAGAGGTGGTCACTACACAGACCCATAAAGGCACTAAATGTGGAGACAAGGGAACACTTCTATGTTACTGCTGGGACTGCAAACTAATACAACCTTTTTAGAAGGAGGTATGGAGAATCCTCAAAGAACTCAAACTAGACCTCCCATTTGACTCTGCAATCCTATTACTAGGCATCTACCCAGAAGAAAAAAAATCATTTTATCATAAGGATATTTGTACTAGACTGTTTATCTCAGCTCAATTTACAATCATTGAAATGTGGAAACAACCTAAATGCCCAACACCCCAGGAATGGCTAACAAGCTGTGGTATATGTATACCATGGAATACTATTCAGCCATTTTAAAAGATGGAGACTTTACATATTTTGTATTAAACTGGATGGAAGTTGAACACATTAATCTTAGTAAAGCATCACAAGAAAGGAGAAGCAAGAATCCAATGTATTCAATTCTGATGTGAGGACAATTGATGACCTAGTACACAAAAGGGAATGGGGTAAGGGGGATACAGAGAGAGGGAAGGAAGGAGTGAGTGGGGAGTCAGGGGTATGACACACCTTTTGGGGATGGGTCACAAGTATAAGAGGGACTTTACCTAACAAATGCAATCAGTGTAACCTGGTTCTTTGTACTCTCAATGAATCCCCAACAATAAAAAAAAGAATGAAATGACATCAAGGCACAACAGCAAATGACCAAATAACTGCTTGATTGGGTGGATTTTAGACAGAGCCACATAATAACAGAATATGCCTGCTTCCAGGGTTTTGAAATGTACTTTCTTAAAAGGGTTTGGACTTTTTTTCTTTTTTCTTTTTTTCCTTAAAGTTCAAAGAATGGAGGAGAAGATTTTGATTTTTTAAATAAACTTTAGTAATTAATTTACATATTTAATTTTGAATGTTTATAAAACTCTTTGTGATTCACATATTTATAGCATCTTTAAGTGCCAGTGACTTCAAGCACTGTGATATGTATAGTCCCTTATCTTATTTGATAATCACTAAGAAAAACCCTGTGAGAATAGGTGCTTTTATATCTTCCATCCATTTTGCAGATGAGAAGGCCAAGGCATACTGTTGTGATCCAAGAGTCATGAGTTATTGGCCAAGATTTTCAGTTAAGATTTTCCTGGTTCTCTATCCATGTTTACTTTGTCTACTATGCTTCTCACAGTCAACTAAGAATTTTGATGCACAATCCAATGAATTTTTGCAATGTTTTTATCAGTTCTACTCATTACTGGCCACTTTGACCCTCCTTCATCAGAGGTGCTTTCTCTTTCCTCAGAAAAAACGTTCACTCCATTTGTATACTTCCATTTTCTTCATGGCATTATCCCCATAAACTTGGACAAACATGTCTCTGATTTCATTTCCACTCTTGCCTAGTTTAAGAAGAAATTTATGCATGTTTGTTTATTGCTCTAATTCAAGTGCTGTCATTCTTGTGACCAAACACAAAAGCATACAACAAGAATAATGATCTCCACTCAGCATGACACCACCATACATCGATACAAACAAACTGTGAGACACTGCTATACCAAGGTTATAAAACCCTACCAAGTTGTTTGTACAGTGCTGCCAACATAAGTGCATGGTGGCAAGTTCATGACTTCACTGTGAGACCTCAGATGTATGTGTGCATATATAGCATATATGTGTGTGTTTATGAAGTCAGACAATTAAGTTCATGAACTCATTTTAGAAAAAGTGCTACATACCTCTTTGTTGAATATCACTACAGTCACCAGATGGCCAAGGGGAGTACTTCATGTATATATATATACACTTTCCAAGGGAAGTACATATGCATGTGTATATTCTCTAATGGTAAAATAGAAAGGACAAAAAGTAATGAAAATTTCCTCCTATGGAGACAACAAACTTTAAGACACTTAATACATAATCAAAACCAAGCAAAAATGTCCTGTTTTGTTTAAGAGGAAAAGTATAGCATTTTTCTTTTACTCAGTTTTCTTTTTAAAGAAAATATTTTTAGGAAATGCAAGCTTTTGTTGCAAGCCTTAGATATGAAACTGTTTTTGATTCAACCAAGGTTAGGAAGAATGTCTGGGAAAAATTATCTTGGTGGTCCAAATAATGCCGCTTATCTGACGGTAAGGAAGCTGGAGGTCATCCCCTAGGATTAACAGATGGAAGTGTAAGTACAGTCATCTCAGTGTCCACTGACCTGTCAGAAACAAACAGCATCATTAGAATTTTTAAGGTCTCCTAGAAGGCTGTCTGTGTCTTACATTGCTTTGTATTCCTGCTTGATTTGATGTTGGCTAGAGCCAAGTAATTGCACTTTTCCTCAGTGGAAGCAGCCAGACATGCTGATCCTTGTCACTTTTCATGAGTGAGTCTTACATTTTGGAAAAGCTCTCTTCATTCCCTTTTGCAAATTGAAGTCTTCAAAATTGTTTCCAACTTAAACAACCAGAGTCAAACTGCGGAAGCCTTTCCTTCCATTCTTACCCCAATAAGCATATTTCTCAGGCCTGTTCTTAATCTCCACCTTGAACTCTTTTGCCCTTTCTTTTTTTTTTTTTTTTTGAGACAGAGTCTTACTCTGTCGCCCCTTGGTAGAGTGTCCTGGCATCACAGCTCATAGAAACCTCCAGCTCTTGCCTCAGCCTCCCAAGTAGCTGTGACTACAGGTGCCCGCCACAAAGCCTGCCTATTTTTTTGTTGCAGTTTGGCCAGGGCTGGGTTCAAACCCGCCACCTTTGGTATATAGGGCCAGCACCCTACTTACTAAGACACATGTGCCACCCATTCTTTCACCCTTTCTACTCCACATATATCCTAAACTTCAGACCCTGTGAAGGCAGACTCCCTCCCCATATTTTGATGGCAGCATAAAAATATGCATTATGAGGGGCTACAGACATAAAGATAAACCTGACTCCAATCAATGTGAGTTTTTAGAACCAGTTTGAAATCGCCCATTAGCCAATGGCACAGTGGAACAAATGGTCATTTTCCACATACATTCAACCCATGACCACTCTCCTGTGGATCGATGACTGTAAGTGACAACTGAGAGTCAGCTGCTATTAGAAAAGCCCTCAATGGTGCAAGAAATCATCATATATGGTATTGATTGAAAACAATGGATAGCAATATATTTTTTATAGGAGAAGTTAAAAGCAAGAGTTTTAGGTCAGATAGACTACCTTTCAAGGCCCTACTTCAATACATCTCCTCATCCCTACAATAAAAATAAGTTAATAATAACTACTTCATTAAATTTGAAGTTGTAAGTGGGATAATATGGAAAAGCATTTGGCCTGGCCTAATATATGCTCAATAAATTCCACTTGGAAATTGGAATCCAATAGTAGCAGAAGTGAAATCTCCATCATCATCCTAGCTAGCATCACCAAATGCCATGCTTCAGGGACAGTTGGAGCAGGGGAATGACAGAGAGGGGTTTGTCCTTTCCAACCCCCTAGATCATTGGTTTTCAACCTCTCTAATGCCACAATGTATTTTCATTGTTAAAAAGGAGTCATGACCCACAGGTTGAGAACCGCTGTCCTAGATAATCTCCATTCCCATCCCCACAACTCACTGTCCCCCATCTTAGGGTGTCTATCTAATGTCTGGCATGTGGGGTTCAATAAGTTGCTTTTGAATGAATGAAGGATTTGAGCATAATGCAGAAGTCAGTGATTTGGAAAACCTAGAAATGAAATTTGGGTCATAAGTAAAACAACTTAGAGCTGGATATCAGAAGGCCTGGGTGCCAGATTTGCCTCTTTTCTGTGCCAACTAGGGGATCTTTGATGATTCTTTAAAGATAGCTGGGCTCCTATGCCCCCATCTATAAGATAAGGGAGGGTTACTATGAGGAAAAAAAAATGAGATGCAGTGTGTGAAAGTGCTATAGAAATTCTCGGGATTTTATCGTGATTTACATTGCGAATCATACAAGCTGAGTAAGTGGGAGTGTGCATATGTGTATGTAAATGTACACACAAATACACTTATGCATATACACACATATGGCTAACAAAAGAAAAGCCAATCTAAAACTAAATAAATGCCAATATTTCATATTGGGAAGAGAGAAGGGAAAAAATGGAGAAAAAGGACTAAAGTCCCTGTCAACTGGTAAACAGGACTGAAACAAGGACTGTAGGAAACAATCAGGTAAAGAGAAATCATGCCCAGCACCACAATTTGCTAGTTGCCTGTGGTCTTTCTTGGCCTTTTACCTCCAGCTACTAGAAAATCAATGATGGCAGCTTGTTCCCCAACACCCTTGATACTTCCCACATTTGCCTTGGGGCCAGATCCTTGTAATGTGTCATTACTATCCTGAACTGAGCCACTCCAAATGATTTGTTAAGAGCTTGAGTCCTGATTTTCTTCCACACCTGGTGAAAGACACTATCAATAATTTATTACCAGATGGCCATAATGGTATGGTGCTGCCTAAAGATGCATCTGTGTCACTTTTTGTTAAAATAAATTACATTATGATGATCATAATTTCAGGACATTGACATCATCAAGTTCACTTGCCCTTTGCTTGGTTCGGAGGCAAATGTTAAAATAACACAGAATGCTAGGTGCCATGGTGCACACCCGTAATCCTAGCACTCTAGAAAGCCAAAGCAGGAGGATCACTTGAGTTCAGGAGTTGGAGACCAGCCTGAACAAGAGCAAGACTCCAAAAATAGAAAAATTAGCCAGATGTCATGGTGGCCACCTATAGTACCAGCTACTTACAAGGCTAAGGCAGGAGGATTGCTTGAATCCAGGAGTTTGAGGTTACAGTGAGCTATGGTCATACCACAGTACTCTACCCAGGGCAACAGAGTGAGATTCTATTTCAAAATGAAAAAATATATATATAATAACCCAGAACAAGTTTTGACAATTAGGAAGTTTTTAAATGACTTTCTATTGGTTGGTCTTTGAGGATTCAACTTTATCTTTACTGAGTACCTGGTAGAATGCCTAATTCACATACTCCAAGGTAGTAGCTGAACAAATATTGGTTGATAATCCTATTCAGTATAAACTAGATGAGATGTCATGGGAAAGCAGGCTTGGTCAATTTTGTACATTCATCTGTAAATCTAAGGATGCTGTAAGTTTTCAAGCAGAGAGACAGAAATGTGCAGTAGTTGGTGTAGACTCTACTCTGCTCGCATTCAGCACTCATCTCTGCTGTCAGCTATTTATATGACCTCAGGCATCCAAAGCCACTCTAAGCCTGTTTCCTCATCTGTAAAAATGGTACAGTAACAATGTCTACCTGAGAGAGTTGGGAGCATTAAGACACAAGTAGGTAATGAACCTAACACATATACCTTCTTGATATATTATTTTTTTAAAAAAGAACCTAACACAATTCCTGGAGGTTGAAAAATGCCAGCAGTTGTTATTATAAACACTTTTACTGAAAAAGCAACACCAACTTGCTTTTCTCCACTTCCCTGAAGGAATGGTTTCATTTAATATTATTCCAAGCCCTACAAACAGAAGTTAAAACTGTGAGTGCTTAGCATTCCCTTTTACTTAATTGGTGTAGCACTGAAATGTTTTAAATGGCTCCATTTAAGCATTGCTTAAAAATATATATTTTTTATAAAGGAACTACTATGAAATGGAGACCATTCATTGATAGACATAAGGCAGTAAAACCCAATGAAATTCAATTACCCTTTGATTGAGTCAGGTCAGCTGAGAAGGGAATTACACATTTGAAATCAACAAATTGGATTTGGTACTTTTATGTAGCCCCAGCAGCTGTCTGCCAACTAGTTCCTCACAGGATAAGAGGCGGCTCCATCATCTTCCAGATTCTGTTGACTGACATGTTCTATCTGTATAGAACAGGAGTTCCCCCCCCCCCCCCGGTTTATGTTCTGAATGAATTATTTGCTTCCAAAGTTATTTACAGCTGTGAAACATATGCTGAGTATAAACTCTTCTTCCTCCAAATATAAAATATATATGTATTTATGTATATATATAAAATCACTGCTTAAAAAGAATCTTTCTGTTTGTATGTATATGGAGGGTTAATCGTATGTAACATTCAAAATGCTTAGTTGTATAAATTGCATGCAGACTATTATGAACTGCCATGCTTTTTTAAAAATGAAATATCCCCCTCCCTTACCTCAGATTAGGCACTAGTTCAAAACTTCACTTCTATTTCCCCTCTTTTTCCTGATTTCACACAAATATGACTGGTGGACTAAACACCCTGCTGTGTTGTGTAAAGTATAAAGTTGTTTGTTTAAAATGTGTTAAATGAATGACACATTTAAAAAATGAGGAAAAGTGTATGTTACCTGAAAATCACTCATGTGCATTTGATAATTGACAGGGTTACCTTTTAAATCTATTTCATTTTTTTTTTATCAGTCCCACAGAACAAACTATTCTGGAGTATTTTGGTATCACTAAAAAGGTCAGGGAAGAGGTTCTACAATATAACCATAATGAATGCTTCCATTTTCCCAAATTTTACTCAAGCTGTACCCTTTTATCTTTGTAAAGAAAAAGGCTCTCTATGAGAAAGTTCAGTATCCACAATCAAAATCAAGTGGACTGTGTGTAAAGATCTTTCCTAAGTTAAGCAGTAAACAAAAAGGAATACTTTTTGAAAAAAAGGGAAATTTGGGGGGCTGGATTTTCCTGCCTTCACTGTCAACTACACCATATCCCTAGAGATTTCAATTCTGTAGGTCTGGGTGGGGTCCCAAGAATATGTTTTTTTTAAATCTGGACATGAGACATTTATATGATATCTCTCAGAGTTAACTTTGCAAAAATATGCTATTTCTTATTTATTGAAACATACAACAAAGTCCTTAGTGATTCTAATGCCAGTGGTCCATGAGCTTCATATTGAAAAAACACTCATCCTAGTTATGAGTGTTTAATATTTATTAACCAAACACATTTTTTAACTAAACACATTTAACTAAACACATTTTAATTTAAAGTTAAAAAAAAATCAGGCTCTCAAATAGACAGATTTAAATTCCTGGCCCAACATTTACTATATGGCAGCAGTTCTCAACCTGTGGGTCGCAACCCACAGGAATGTATTAAAGGGTTGTGGCATTAGGAAGGTTGAGAACCACTGCTATATGGCCTAAAACAAATTCGTTTCCTCATATTCCAAAGGGCCTATATTATAGGGCTTGTTGTGGGCACTAAATTAAATAATGCATACAAAACACAATATTGAGTACATAATATATGTCCCAATATATTCATTGCTATTGTTATTTTATCATTATCATTATTATCTAAATTGGAAGAGGATGTTCACAACAAATCTATGTTAAAGGGATCAAGATTTACTTAGAAAAATATATCTTAATCATAAGTTAGAATTTACCAGGTCCATCAATGGCTTTCTTATCCCTGTTACTTTCACAGATAATTTTCCAAATGTCACTGGATTGTCATGTATAAGCCTCATTCATGTCTATTTTCAAGTGCTTCCCTCATAGTCATTTCTGAAGAAGAATTTTGGCATCTGTATTAAATTACAGTTCACCACATAGTTCTAGTGCACACCACAGGCTACTGTATTTGATATAACACATCTTTCAGGCATTATTTACTGAGCAGAAAGTACTGCCCAAACATCTTATTTGTCTCTTATCAAGTGATATATGGAGCGCGGATGCTATCCTGATAGAACTGGCTGAATGGGGGGGGAGGGGCGGAGGCAAGACGGCTGACTGGAGTCAGCTTTCCATAGAGGCTCCCATTCAGAAGGAGAGTTAAAGGACAGAAGTTTAGCAAGTAAGCTGATGGTTTGGAGCTGAGCCGAGAGAAGGTTGAAGAATGCACATCAACCCTGCTGAGGCAAGATGTAACCCCAAGGATACATACAAAATGTACACAATCCATCACCAGTGGATGGGAATCCTGTCCCCCATGAGAACAGCTCACAGTACACTTTCTACAAACAAGCATGCAGAGCTCAAACTTCCTTCCATTTTATATCACAGGAGAGACCCTCTATGAACCCTCCTTTCCCTACTAGGGTGCAATGGCACTTTCCTGCAAGGCATAAAACTGTATAAAACTGTATATATTCTTTACCTGGAATTCTGAAGTCCTAGCATTCCCCTCCACTCTCACTCTGAGGTCTGGAAGCCAGATTCTTGGGCATTTTCTCAAGAAGTGTGGACAGGGCATGGGCTGGGCAGGTCTGTGCTGATTCTGCAGCATAGGGGTAAGGAGAAAACAATGAATAGAAGCAACTATATGGGAAAGGGAGGTGGAGCCCCCCCTCCCTGGCACAGAGCAGCAGCAGCAACAGCAGGAACAATAGGGCTCACACCCCTGGGGATATTTTGGAAGGACACTCCCTATTTCTCTGGGCAACCAGGCAAAGCCTGGCATCTTCTCTGGTGGCAGACACTGGTGGAATAGATCTGGGATGGAAACACAGACCCCGTGAGCAAAGGGTATGCCTGAGGTAGTAGGTACCAGCCTGGGCGGAGCGCGGCAGAATGGAGAATTGAAGATGCATGCACAGAGACTGCATACTCCCAGTGTGGGGCTGAGCCAGAGGACTGCTTTAATTACCCTAAGAAACACCCAGCTCTCAGGGGATTATAGCTGAGACAAAGGTAGCCAGGTCAAGGCTGGAACTCCAACGTGAGTGTGAGCTGCACCCACCGCAGACTTCAGGGGAAACAGAAATACCAGCTCTGGGCAGTGGCACAGACCGGGGCTGAATCACGGTTTATGTGAACTCAAACAGCACCTGGTCTGCAGGGGAATACAGCCAGGACAGAATCACAAATTCTGCGCAAATATAAGCGTCAGCAACATCAATCGGGGTGGAGCTGGAACTGAGTGAACTGCCCCAGCTTCCATTAGCCACCAGAGGTTGTCAGGCATCAGCTTCCCCTGCCAGATGGTGATAGAGTGCCCAGGCCTAACCGAGGAGACATAAGATCTCTCTGTGACCAGGCAGGCTCAATCCCCTGGAGCATCTGCTCATTGGAGGGAACTGGGTCATAGCCCTGCAGGGTTACCAGTGGCTGGGTGTGACAGAGGTGCAAGGTGGGGAAGGAATCATCAACCTTCCCAGACTAATTAATTTGCTGGGGGGGGGGGGTCCTTCATAGAGCACTAGAATGAGTCATACTTAAGCTGCTAGCAGACCCCTGCTATCTAGTTGCCAGAGTCCTTTTGAACTCCCTCACTTGAGACCAGGTGCTGTCTGGGACAATTGATTCAGGTCTCTCAGACAGGACCAATCACCCAAGGACCTGCCAAAGTGGTACCCTGGGTGTGTGGTTGTGGAAAGGTTTGATTTTCCCCTTCCAGTTGCTGCCTGTGGGAGGTGGGGTGACTTAATTGCTGGTATTTCTCCACAGATGAGACTTCAACACAGAGTAAATAATTCACTAGGGTAGGACAGAAGCCAGCTGAAAACAAGACAGAGCCATTTAGCCCCACCACACTAATTCCCCAGTTTTCCAGGCCATAGCACTGGATGGGTCCTTTGCAAAGCTCTAGGGGAAAAGGTACAGGTATCAGTCACAGCTCTTGGGTAAAGGGCTGGTTAATCACTACTCCAAAAGCCCCCCAACCCAACCTCACCTTATCTACTCATCTAGCCAAACAGAGTAAAATAATCATGGGGTAGAATCAGCAGAAAAACTCTGGTAACATTCATAACCAGAGTAGATCAACTCCCCCAAGGAATAATATGATGGATACAACTGAAGATCCCATTTGTAGACAAATGGCTGAGATTCAGAAGTCGAATTCAGAGTTTTGATTGCAAATAAGATTAATAGAATGGAGGTAAAGTTGGGATTAGAAATTCAAGGAGCAATTCAAAAGTTGTCTCAAGAAGTCCATGAATTCAAAGAAAAAATCACCAAAGATTTTGACACACTGAGACCAGAAATTGCAGCCCTCAAAGATCTGAGAAATACAGTAGAATCCCTCAGGAACAGAATGGAGCAAGCAGAAGAAAGAATTTCTGACATTGAAGACAAAGTTTTTGAATGCTCCCAAGTGCTATCAAAGAGGAAGAGAAATGGAAAGCAAAAATGGATCATTCTGTCAGAGAGCTTTGGGATAATTCAGAGCAAACTAATATTCACCTTATAGGAATTCCTGAAGGCGATGAAGTTGCTTTGCAAAGCACAGAGGCCCTTTTCATGAAATTATGAAGGAGAACTTTCCAGACATGCCAAGAGATTCTGAAATTCAGATAGCAGACAGTTTCAGAACCCCAGCATGACTCAACCCAAATAAGACAACTCCCAGACACATCATAATTAACTTCACTAAAGTTAATATGAAGGAGAAAATTCTGAAAGCAGCCAGATGTGAGAAAACCATAACCTACAAGGTGAAGAATATTAGAATGACTACAGATCTCTTTGCTGAAAACTTTAAAACTAGAAGAGGGGGGTCATCAACTTTTAATCTCCTAAAACAAAATAACTTTCAACTCAGGATTCTGTATTCAGCTAAATTGAATTTTATTTATGATGGAGAAATTAAATACTTTAATGACATTCACATGTTGAAGAAATTTTCCATAAATACACCAGCTCTCTAGGATATTCTCAGACCTATCCTCCATAATGACCAGCGTAATCCTCTACCACAAAAGTAAACTCACTCAGAAACTTTTGATCAAATTCCAACTTCCAAAGTGGTGAAAGGATTAAAAATGTCCACTGGACTTTTGAAAAACTCAATACCCAAAATTATATCAGGCTTATCAATATTCTCAATTAATGTGAATTTCTTAAATTGCCCTCTAAAGAGGCACAGGTTGGCTGACTGGATACAAAAACTCAGGCTGAATATTTGCTGCATACAAGAATCTCATCTTACCTTAAAAGAAAAATATGGACTCAGGGTGAAGGGATGGTCATCTATATTTCAGGCAAATGCAAATGAGAAAAAAGCAGGTGTTGCAATTTTATTCCCAGATACAATAGGCTTTAAACCAACAAAAGTAAGGAAAGATAAGGATGGTAACTTCATATTTTTTAAGAGTAACACTCAATATGATGAGATTTCAATTATTAATATTCATGCCCCCAAACAGAATGCACCTCAATTTATAGGAGAGACTCTAACAGACATGAGCAACTTCATTTCCTCCAGCACCATAATAGTTGGAGATTTTAACACTCCTTTGGCAGTGTTCCATAGATCCTCCAGTAAGAAGCTAAGCAAAGAAATTTTAGATTTAAACTTAACCATTCAACATTTGGATTTAACAGACATCTACAGAACATTTCATCCTAACAAAACTGAATACACATTCTTCTCATTGCCCCACAGAACATACTCCAAAATTGATCACAGCTTAGATCACAAGTCTAACCTCAGCATATTTAAAAGAATAGAAATTATTCCTTGCATCTTCTCAGACCATCATGGAATAACACTTGAACTCAGTAACAACAGGAATCTGCATACTCATACAAAATATGAAGCTAAATCACCTTATGCTGAATGATATCATAGATGATATTAAGAAGGAAATTACCAAATTTTTGGAATAAAACGATAATGAAGACATGAATTATAAGAACCTCTGGGATGCCGCAAAGGCAGTCCTAAGGGAAATTTATAGTACTACAAGCCTTCCTCAAGAGAATGGTTAGAGACGAAGTTAACAACTTAATGGGACATCTCAAGCAATTGGAAAAGGAAGAACACTCCAATCCCAAACCCAGCAGAAGAAAAGAAATAACCAAAATTAGAGCAAAATTAAATGAAATTGAAAACAAAAGAATTATACAACAGATCAATAAATCAAAAAGTTGGTTTTTTGCAAAGGTCAATAAAATAGATAAACCTTTGGCTATCCTAACCAGAAAAAAAAGAGTAAAATCTCGAATTTCATCAATCAGAAATGGTAATGATGAAATAAAAAGAGACTCCTCAGAAATTAAAAAAATCCTTAATGAATATTCCAAGAAACTCTATTCTCAGAGATATGAAAATCTGAAGGAAATTGACCAATACTTGGAAGCACGCCAACTTCTAAGACTTAGCCAGAATCAAGTGGAAATGTTGAAGACTATATCAAGTTCTGAAATAGCATCAACTATACAAAATCTCCCTAAAAAGAAAAGCCTGGGACCAGATGGCTTCATGTCAGAATTCTACCAAAGCTTTAAAGAGGAACTACTACCTATATTACTCAACCATTTCCAAAATATAGAAAAAGAAGGAATTCTACACAATACATTCTATGAAGCAAACATCACCTTGATCCCCAAACCTGGAAAAGAGCCAATAAGAAAAAAAATTACAGACCAATATTGCTAATGAATATTGATGCAAAAATATTCAACAAAATCCTAACAACAGAATCCAGCAACACATCAAACAAATTATACACCATGACCAAGTGGATTTTATCCCACAGTCTCAAGGTTGGTTCAATATATGTAAATCTATAAATATAATTCAGCACATAAACAAATTAAAAAACAAAGACCATTTCGTTCTCTCAATTAATGCAGATAAACCTTTTGATAATATCCAGCATCCCTTCATGATCACAACACTTAAGAAAATTGGTATAGAAGGGACATTTCTTAAACTGATAGAGGCCATCTACAGCAAAACCACAGCCAATGTTGCATTGAATGGAGTTAAATTGAAATCATTTCCTTTCAGATCAGGAACCAGGCAAGGTTGCCCATTGTCTTCACTACTCTTTAACATTGTAATGGAAGTCTTAGCCATCACAATTAGGCAAGAAAAGGCAATCACGGGTATCCATATAGGGTCAGAAGACATCAAACTTTCACTTTTCGCAGATGATATGATTTTGTATCTGGAAAACACCAGAGATTCTACTATAAAACTTTTAGAAGTGATCAAGGAATACAGCAGCATCTCAGGTTACAAAATCAACACTCATAAATCGGTAGCCTTTATATATACCAACAATAACCAAGCTGAAAAAACAGGCAAGGACTCGATTCCATTCACAGTAGAGCCAAAGATGAAATATTTGGGAGTTAACCTAACAAAGGACGTGAAAGATCTCTAGAAAGAGAACTATGACACCCTCAGAAAAGTAATAGCTGAAGATATTAACAAATGGAAAAACATACCATGCTCGTGGCTGGGAAGAACCAACATTGTTAAATTGTCCATACTATCCAAAGCAATATACAATTTTAATGCAATCCCTATTAAAGCTCCACTGTCATACTTTAAAGACATCGAAAAAATAATACTTTGTGTTATATGGAATCAGAAAAAACCTCGACTAGCCAAGACATTACTCAGAAATAAAAACAAAGCAGGAGGAATCACACTACCAGACCTCAGACTATACTATAAATCGATAGTGATCAAAACAGCATGGTACTGGCACAAAAACAGAGAGATAGATGTATGGAACAGAATAGAGAACCAAGACATGAACCCAGCTACTTACTGCTATTTGATCTTTGACAAGCCAATTAAAAACATTCAGTGGAGAAAACATTCCCTATTTAACAAATGGTGCTGGGTGAGCTGGCTGGCGACATGTAGAAGACTGAAACTGGACCCACACCTTTCACCATTAACTAAGATAGACTCTCACTGGATTAAAGATTTAAACTTAAGACATGAAACTATAAAAATATTAGAAGAAAGTGCAGAGAAAACTCTCGAGGGAATTGGCCTGGGTGAATTTTTTATGAGGAGGACTC
>CAUYON010099608.1:0-48896 GCA_963573935.1 Arctocebus calabarensis
GATGGGCTCTTGGGCTTCTTCCATGACTTAGCAATTATGAATTGGGCTGCTATAAACAATCTGGTACAGATATCTTTGTTGTTCTGTAATTTTTGGTCATCTGGGTATATACCCAGTAAAGGAATTATAGGGTCAAATGGCAACTCTATTTTTAGATCTTTGAGTATTCTCCATTGTGTACCCCATGGTTGACCTAATGTACGCAGCTATGATTCAATAAAAAAAAAAAAAAAAAGTACCTGGAAGGGAGGACTAGGTGCTGGATCGATGCATATCTTCACCAGGGGGGTTCTTTGAAGGTGGCGGCAGTGATGATTCAGCAACGAGGCATGTAGCATTTTGCACTCGTAGAATGAGTTCATGAACTTAATTGTCCGGCTTTGTAGGTGCACCTTGAAGGAGCCCTGCCACATCCCAGTACCAAACTTGAATGATTGCTGTGGTTCATGAGTGCTTTTAAGGTAAAAGATGGAGTTTCTTTCATTCTTCTTATCCCCCCCTCTAGAGAACAGGAAAGACCCAATGGAGGAAAAAAATTCTAGTTCTGTTTGATAGGTTGAAGATTTGAAGACATTTCAGAAACAAACTGTATAGATTCGTATCTCCATCGATCACTAAAATCCTTTTTGTTCTCTCCCAGTCGAGGTTTTGAAAAACGAGGAGGAGGCAATTTGGTGGTAGCGTTGGGGTCTCTTTTTAGAAAAACATACAAATGAGCAAAATAAAACTTTTGAAAGCAATTTGTCTGAGGCCTGACAGATCCTGAACATTTTGAGAGAACTATCAAGAAAACATGTTTCCATGGTAATCATTTCACAATGTACACATATATTAGAGTATCCTGTTTCATGCCCCAAATATGTACAAATTATGTCAAAAATTCAAATAAAATGTTTCCCCTACATACATTGTCTTCAGCACACTTCCATGATTTGGGAGCTTTGAAATAACTCCCCCAACAGAAGCAGGAGGGCTAAAATAGGCTGCCCCACACCCCCAACTTTGCAAGAACATCAACTGTTTCCCCCTCTGTGATGGTTGGAAGGAAGGAGGCATTTCTTCCACCTGGGTGCCCGGCTCTCAGCTCTCTGCTCATCTTTGGTCCCAAAGGTCTTCTCAGCAAACACTGGAGCAATGATCTGAGTCTACAGCAGCTGCTGGTTTTCTTCTCACTCTTGACAAAAGCATTTAAACCGAAAACCTTCAAGAGAAAGAAAAGAAATACAAACACAAATTTCTAAACACTGCACAATAATGTCTCTCTGCTCCCCCTACATGTTCATAAAACACAGGGACAGGTAGAGAGCCATTTCCAGCTAAAGTGTTTATGATAATGAAAAAGAAAGCAATTTATTTTTTTCCCACTGTGGCAGTTTTCAAAAAAGACAGGAACTACTGAAGGAAGAAGCCTCCCAGGGATAGATTCTAATTAACTTCTGTACCAATGGCTGATAACTTAGGCAATCAGTGTTCTTTAGAAAATGGGGCAGAGAGTCTAAGACATTATAAAGATGAGATGAATAATCAACTAAGACATAGAACCTAACACCACTTTTTTAATGTCAATCTGCCACAATTTTGGAGAATGTTGAGTAAAATATAGTGGCTCCTGTATTTGATAGTCAGTATCATAAATGCACTGGCATGTGTGTCTTAGAGCTCAGACATTGATGTGATGGAAAATTCTTCACTAATCATACAGCCCTGATCCTACATGGTCAGCTACAAAATTGCGGGAGAGTCAGAACTTAAAATTTGATGTGAGAAGACCTGTATTTGGGATTCCAGATCTGGCTCTCCTGTTTGTGAACTCTGTGACCTTGGATTCATTATTGTATCCGTTAGCTATGTAACAACCACAATGTCTGGTGCCATGTAAGTTGGCAGAATATCACAGATCTAGGCTGGGGCTCAGCTGATCTTGGCTGGTCTTGCTCACTTGTCATTCCTTAGCAGAGAATGGGTTCTTCTTCTCCTGCTGAGATCAGCCTGGGTGTATCTTCCCCATAGACATTTTCAAGATTCTGTTTGCCATATTTGTTAGCATTCTGTTGGCCAAGATAAGTCACATAACCATGCCCAGAGAAAAATTAGAGAGGATGGCAAAGTTATGTAGCACATGGCATGGATAACAAAATGCATGAGTAATTGGAAACAAATGATGCCATCTACCACCGTACTTAATTCTCTAAATCCTCAGGTCATCTGTTACATGGGAAGAATAATACACCTTTGAAAATGAAATGAGACGGCACTAAAAAGTACCTAGCTCAGCTTCTGGGGGGAAAGTTGATGTTCAAATAAATAAAATTTATTAATTAGTAAATAAATATTACTTTCTTCCTCTTCACTTCTTCAACCTTGTAAAATGGAAATTAATACCTGCTATATCAAATGGGATTATTGTGAGATGTTTAAAAAGGGTCAACATGTGTGAAAACACTTGGAAATAACCAATGGCTATGTAATTTTTGCATTGCAATCAGTTATAGAATGTTTATCTTTACACAGACACAAAGAAATTCATGCACTTGGAGGTTAAGTCACAATTTTTCGCTGAGCACCTGTTTAGCATGTAGGCAGTGAAATTTTTTTCTCTATTCTCAGTTCTGATTTTTGTAGTATAAATGAAAGCAAATATATGTGGTTTAGGATGAGGGTCAGAGAACAGGTGGGAAGCAGATTTGCCATGTTCATTAAGTAACTCCATCAGTGTTACCCAGTGTACCTCGGACTGATGTGGGAGGAAGGCCCTTTCTATTATCACCCTAAAGCCTAAATCTAAATGAGGTTGTTTCCAGATAAGAATGTAAGAATGATGAGGAGGTCACAGAGGGTAAATCTTCAATGGCTGTCAGTTCACAATCCTCCCACTTTAATAAATCAGAAACTGTTTATGAAGTAAGGCAACACAACCCCCAGATAATAAACCTTAATTGTGTGGTTAGCTGTGGCCCCCAGAAACTCCAAGGGGCCTAAAGAAATTAACTTCAAAAAAAGGCAAAGATGCAGAGAAGAGTCTGTGTTTTAGTATAAGAGAGATGGAAGATCGGAGCCTCCAACTATGACATTTACAAGTGCTCCCACTTTAGAGAAGTTTATTATGAGTTATAATTTCTCTTCTTAATATCAAAATGGGGAAGAGAATAGCTCAAAGGACAAGGGCATTAGCTAAGAGAGGCTCATTGGTGCAGGAATGTTCTATCTGCAGGTTGGAAGCTTCCCTACCACAGAGAGGAAATTTCTTTAGTCAGATTTCAACTAAGACTGTCTTTTCCTTGCAGTGCAAACAATCAATATTTCACTGGTTTCTACATATTTGATATTTATTGACATTTTCCTCTAAGGTTGGCTTAACCTCAGATTGTTAATTCTGCCCTTTTGGAGGCTAAAGGAACTTTTTTTGGAGAGTGGCCTTATTGAGAGAAATCGGGGAGGGGGAATTGCGAATTGCTCTTTCCACTTCTGAATATTTTGGCAACATCGATCCTTGTCAAGAAGGTCAGGATGCCTAATAATCTACTGATCATTCTTCAGTGACATCACACACCTATTGCCCAGGTTAAAATGTTTCCTAACCTCCCACTCCCACCCTCTGCTCCCTCTCCCTTCAAAAAATGACTTTATTCATACACATAAAAGATGGAATCACCAATAAAGGACTTGGAAATGATAGGTACAAAATTGATAGTGTATTGCTCTTTATAGATAACTATTTATCTTTGATAAATACGTGATTCTCGGTGTGATGAGTAAGTGCCTAACACAGTACCTAGCTGGAGGCAGGTGGTCAATGAACCTTGGTTTTCTGAGTAAATAAGTTCCCAAAAGTTAACATAACAGTCTAACTAATATGAGTTCACATGCTTACTTTGCAACTGCCAAGTACAGAAACTTAAATATGTTTTTAACTCTTTGTATGAGTTGTGTTGATGATTTTTTTTCTAGTGCAGTAAGATAAAGCAAATACAGTGTGCTAATAGTGGCCTCGTTGAACTAAATGTAGTCCCATGGTCCTTAAATTACTTAGTCTAAGCTTCTGCATGATAGTAATAAAAAGGAGGCACCTCTCTCGTGGGGAAGGGGAGTAAGGAGATTGAAGAAGAAAATTCTTGAGAAGGGAACATGATTGGGAATTCTGGGGAGACAGTTTCTAGGAGGAGGACGGGACCAAGAACAAAACAGACTGCTTCCGAAAAGAGTCGTTGAAAATAAAAATGCAAATAATGGATGGAGCTTGTTGTGCTGGTTGAGGAATCAGGATGCAAGTCAAATGTAGCACATGGTGCAAGCGATAACTCAACAATGAGTGCATAACAAGTCCATTTTAGGCTCGGCGCCTGTGGCTCAACAGGCTAAGGCGCCAGCCATGTACACCTGAGCTGGCAGGTTCAAATCCAGCCTGGGCCTGCCAAACAATGATGGCTGCAACCAAAAAAGGCCAGGCGTTGTGGCAGGTGCCTGTGGTCCCAGCGACTTGGGAGGCAAAGGCAGGAGACTCGCTTGAGCCCAGGAAGTGGAGGTTGCTGTGAGCTATGATGCCACAGCACTCTATCCAGGGTGACAGCTTGAGGCTCTGTCAAAAAAAAAAAAAAAAGTCCATTTTAATGTTCCAAGGCCAATAACTGGGTGAGGTGAGGAACGGCATCTCTGTCTTGACCAAATAAGAGTTATTTCCTTCCCTACCTGTCTTCCCCCCAGGAAAGAGCCTTTGAGAAGATAGAGGAAGGGTTTGGGGAAGAGGAGAGGAGATAGAGTTACAGATGGAGGTGAAGGAATGGAATTCGTGTGGAGACAACTTGGGTTTTTAGTTTCATTAGAGAAAGTTGATAACAAGTAGAAGCGTGGCCAAGAGAAGACAGTAGACTACACGTGGAAACACATCAGGGGCTTTACAGGCCGAGAGAGAGACCCAGCGACATGGGGGGAGGGGGGTAATAGAAACAGGGAGATGACAGGTGGAAAGGCTGGGTGAGATGGTTGAGTTTTGTATCAAAGCTGCTAGGGGACAAAAGCTTGGTCAACCCTGTCTCCACTGTGTCATGAGAGACTAGAACAGGTTCCAGTGCATAGCAGGTGCATTCCAACTATTTCTTGATGAGCTCAATGAATGAAAGAAAAGAGGAGGGAACACCAAGCACTACGATATTGGATTAAAAGACAAAATAAAGGCTTCGCACCCCTAGCCCAGTGGTTAGGGTGCCAGCCACATACACTGGAGCTGGTGGGTTCAAATCCAGCCCTGGCCTGCTAAATAACAATGACACCTACAGCACACAGACACACAAAATCCGTTGTGGCAGGCACCTATAGTCCCAGCTACTTGGGATGCTGAGACAAGAGAATTGCTTGAGCCCAAGAGTTTGAGGTTGCTGTGAGCTGTGACATTGTGAGACACTGTCTCAAAAAAAAAAAAAAAAGACAAAGTCCAGAGGTCCCCAGAAATGATTGGAATGGTTTATAAAAAGACAGGGCATTGCATAGAATATGTTGGGACTACTGAAGATTTGGCAGGGTGTTAAGACTCTGGTCTGAGGATCTGAGTGTCTGGTTGAATGAGAATGAGGTTGTTGCCCAGTACCTAAGGTGAAGTAGGGAAAGGTTAAGAATTCAAGAGGAGCTAAGAGGGTGAATTGGGGGTGACATACCTGGTGTAGATTGTGAAGATCTTTAGGATACAGATGCATGAACTGGAGGGGGGGAAGTGGGTTAATGAGAGATGAAAATACCAATAAAGGGGGAGGCAGGGTCTGGGGGTCAGCCTGGGACTCCCATTGGAGGACAGCGTCTCCATCACCCTAGCTGCTAAATGTGTTGGGAATGACAAGAGCCCCGGACGGGAAGAGGGCCATGTTCCATCCCAGGGACAAGGCACGGGGGACATTAGCCTTAGATGGCCTTGACTAGGTCACATAGGGCATGCATGTGTCACGTATATGGTGCGAAAGTGTCCTGGCATCTTTGTGACAGCATAGGTGTGCTTAGCTATGATGAAAGAGAAGCTTTTAGCTGTTAGTTGAAGGAGGGATACTGGGTTATTTCCACAGAGGATAGGAAAGTTCAGGAAAATTTCATCTTTTCAACATCATTGTGCTCTGACGGGGATCTTTGCCATTTTTTTCTTTCATTGTCTTTTCTAAGTGCTGAATGACACAGTCCACACTGATTTATTTGGAGTTCTGGGTATTACATGCACACGCACACACTCACGCTCACACTTACTGTGTAAGGTTCCACTGCTCAGGCTTGGCGTCCGTAAATCCATTTTTGAAACTTTCTCTAAGAAGGGGCTATGGCTATGTGCTTCTAAACATCTGTTTAAACCGCAGGAAAAAAAAATTCCAGTTAACTACCCAGGTGTTGTATCTATACGGGGTAAACATGGGTGTTTAGAAATATCCAAGCAGAGGGATTTCTTTCTCTGCTTTCTGCACACAAATCTGAAAAGCAGCTGAGTAATGGTGTCAACTGGACCCATTCCTGCGCGGTCAAGAGGAATGAATGAAGGAAGGAAGGAAGGACGAGGCGCTGGCAGCCCTAGAGAGAACAAGCCTCAGAGCCCAAGGGGTGGGGGTGGGGCGATGCTCGGGCTTTGCTGCCCTGCGGTTCCCTGCGGTTGGGTTCAAATCACTTTTCTTGGCTCAAAGGCGCTACCTAAGACGGAGATCATTTGTCAAGCGAGCAGGGTACCGTGAGAGCGGTGGGCAGATTATGGAAAGAGAGAGGGAGGAGAGAGAGGGCGGAGAGCGCGCGCGGGAGAGGGAGAAAGAGAGCGGGGACCAGGGCGAGGACCGGCGCGGGCTTCTCCGCGAGCAGCGCTCTCCGGGCGCCGGGGATTCCAGTTAGACGCGGTGGCGGCGCCACCCGGGAGCGCGGAGCCAGCGGCGGCTCCGGCATGGACGTGGTGTTCTTCACGTGGGATGCTTAAGGGCGGCGGGCGGAGAGAGTAACTTGCAGAGAGAGAAACTGGCATGCGGCTTCCGCCAAAATGGAAGGGCTCCTGTCTCCGATGAGGACGAAGGTAAGGGGATGGGTCTCGCTTCCTTTCCTGCTGCTGGGAGGTGCCGAGAAAGCCGTGTGCATGGCAGGCTGGGCAGCTTTTGTCTTATTTCAGAACTAGCTGCCCGCGATGGCCACTGGATCTCTCAAAGAATAGGCTCGCCCGGGAGGCAGCCGCGATCTGGGCAGGGGGAGCGCAGAGGGGAGCGAGCCATCTGTCAGCCTGGACAATGGGAGTCTCGTAAATGAGTTCGCTCTCGCTTGATTAGACAGCCATATTTTACCAGGATTTCCACTCACGCCGGTTTGGGGGCCATGCAACCCTCGGAGCTGCTGGTGTGCGGGCGGGAGCCAATTTCTCAGGCTGCAGAGCCGTTTAGCAGGAAGAAGTAACACGTTTCAGGCAGAGAGCAAGCCCAGCCCCTCTTGAAATACCCTCCTTCCTCCTCCTCTTCTTCGGAGCAGGAGGATGGGGAATCCTCTGTGCCCAAAGTAGGTTAATGCATTCTGTAAGCCGGCGTGTTCCCGGAAAACCAGCAGACCTGCAGAAAGGATTTCAGAGCGCTGTGCTAACCTGACATCTTGAACTTGGTCCTAGAACATTTAGAAAATGCTCACGGGGAGCGGCCGTATCCCGGAGACTCTGAGCACTTGTTCTCCTGGGCTGGAGTTTGCTTTTTCTCTTGAGAAGCGATGCTTGGAACATGGAATTTTCCATTATAAGCTCAGACGATGAGGGTATCTCAGAGGACGACGGTATCTGCCATAGCCACATGTAACTCTAAATGGATGGGACCAAAAGTTTTCAATAATGTTACACATATTACTTTTCTTAATTAGAATTTTTTTTAAAAATCGGGGGCAAAGACCTGTCTAAAGCATTGGAGTTCAATCCAGTAGAATAAGGCTTTGATTACCCTCATTTCTTTGATGCCCCGTTTAGTAATTTGGACACAAAAACACTCTTTTGTTGTGGGAGATTTTTTTTTTTCCCCTGCAAGTTCATGGGCACGATCATGATGTTTTCAGAGACTGTTCAAACTAGGTCTTGTGCATGAAGGCACCCTATCCCTTGGGGAAACTCCCTCTCTTTCTATCATATTTCACCAATAGTGTGGGAGTCATTCATTAGAAGGACAGCCTCAAGTGAGAGTTTGTTACTAAGCTTCTAACTCCAGCCCCTCGCTGGCTACCTGATCTTAGAGACTCATTTGGTGACCTGTTTGTTCTTGCTAAGAATATCGCTGGAGTCCTGTTGTGTGCGGGCAGCACACTTCAATCCAAGGCGTTGTAGAGACAGCAGGTATGAATTCACATATCCCCTCCCACAGCAAAGATCATGGCAAATGGCAGGGGCTTCCTAGTCCCTCTTACTGACAGGACGAGGTCTGATGCTTTAGGGGCTGGGATCATCATCTGACCCGCTTTTGAAATTGCTGCTTTGTACAAACTGTCCTGGAACGGTGCACTCTCCAGCGCCTCGCAGATCTACAGACCCGTGCTCATAACTTCACACAAGAACAGCTCAGGTAGACTTTGAGAAGCGTTCCCTATACAAATAAATGAAGACCCAGGTCCTGTGTAAATCACACTATGAGCTGATTACAATGGCATGTTCTAGAAGGGGTTGGGAATGGATGTCAGTGGGTCAGATTGCTCATACGATTATCTGTTTCTTTCCCATCCTGGTTTATTCCTCGACCATCATATATCTGATGAACATAGACACTATAGGGGTTTGGTCCTTTCAATGTTCAAATGTACAACCTAGACGTGGCAAATGCACTCATTCAAATCATTCGGTTTTTAGGTTTCAAGAAATTTATGTGTATGTATCTGTGTTCAAATTGCTTCTGGGAATTCTTTTTGAATCTCTTTATTTCTGACACTGGAAATGGATTTCCCCATTGGAAATTCAAATCACGTTTGAATTCAGGAACCTACAATATCATCTCATGAGTCAGAGAACAAGACTCAAGTGGGAGGAGAATCCCATTGATGAGATGTGAGTTTAGTCCCTAAATTGTTCTGTCTTATGTTGTTGAAATTCCCCAGCAATATTTTTCATGCGTCCAAAGATGTTTTCAGCGACAATGTATTGCAATTCTTAACCTTTGACCACATTATGCCTTGTCAAGTCTATCGTGGAATATCTTCTCCTTTGCTGAGGATTTAGTTTGAAGTTTTGGATTCCCTAGTATCATCATGGATCAGACAAAGAAAGCCTCCTGGAGCTAAATTTTGGTGTGTTATGATTCCTTAGTAACTCCCGGACAGTTGAAAGCAAGTGTTGAGGTAAATTGGACATCATACAGTAATTTCATTATGCTATGTAATGGACTTAACCAGTCGAAATCATGGGTGCTTAATGCATTTTTATCTTGGGATTTGCATAATTGGCACATAAATATGCATGAGATTAACTGGAAGTGGCAAAATGGGGTGAGCATGATGTTCATGAGCAATGAAATCAAGGCAGCTGCGATGAGGCACCTGAACCGGCCCTGTCTCCCGGGTGGACCGCCACGCTGATGCACCAGAGTCCAACAGGGTGGCAGCTGGCCTCCCCTGATCATAGTGAGTGTCCTGTCGGTGATACGTAGCCTGAGCTCTGCTTGGGCTGCATTCACTTACTCCTTTTTTTCTATATATAATGCAATTTAAGAGTCCCCAGGCTGATGGATGGACTTCTAGCTGGCCTCCTGGCAGGCCACATCACAGATCTTGGAATCCCAACCATAATAAATGATGTTTGCAGAGGAAGGTGGGGTTGGGAGAGGAAGGAAGAAAAGAAGAGAAGGGGAAAAAGGGAGAAACCGATTGAGTCATTTTTTTCCGTGAGAGTAAAGGCAATAATTTTATGATCATCATCTTCGTGCACTTTTTAAATGTGCTTTTTTTTTTTAATTTGATTTTTAATCCTCTGGCTGCCTTAATTCTCTGTAATCCTCTGAGCACTGCTTCCAGGGAGTAAGGCTGGCAAGAAGTTCCCCTCAGGTTCAACTGCCTGTGATTCCTGCTTTGCCAATGCTTGCTGGAAAATTTGCAGTGATCGCCTCGGTAAGGCCACGTGAAATCAGGTCAAGGCTTTACTATTGACGGCTGTGAGGAGCCCATTCTGGAGAAAATGCAGCATCCAGAGAAGATGAAGAGGGAGAGAGGGGTGAATAAAAGAAGAAAAGGAGAGGGGAGGGAAGATGGATTGCTTATGGGGCCATCTTTTGTATCCAAACAAGAGTACAACTATGTTTTAGAACGGATTGGAATTAGCCTCTAGAAAAGATAAAATTCTAACTTTAAAAAAGTTTAATAACTGTTTTGTGTGCTAATTAGAGGTTTCACAATACCGCAATACGTCCGCCTTTCATACAAGCTCTCAGTTTACAATGACCTGCCTCCTCAGGCAAAGTGTCTTTTTCTGTCCCTCTGAGCCTGTTTTAGCTCTGTCACAAAGACACTGTATCACTTACGGCACTTCAGGTACTTTTTTAAGGGAGCAGCTTCTGATTTGTACTATAAAGAAACTTTCTAAAGGAAGTCTTCTGAAAACACAGGGCCATTTTATGAGGGGGCAATTAAGAGAAGTGGAAAGTGATCTTATAAAGAATGAGCATTTGAAATTAGCACAGGAATTGTGTCCAGCCAAGGCCTGGCTCTTATGTCCCCAGGGATAAATCATTGTCACGTGTAGCTAGAGTTAGTTCAAGAATGTTCCCGTTCGAGTCCATGCTGCAATTTTGGAAACACATTAGATATACAGATGTAAAATATGACAAAATTCTAAAATTACAGGCAAGATAAATAGCAAAAGAAAGAATTAAAAAAGTAGAGTTAAGGCTCGGTGCCCATAGCACAGTGGTTACGGCGCCAGCCACATACACCGAAGTTAGTGGGTTTAAACCTAGCCCAGGCCAGCTAACCAACAATGACAACTACAACAAAAAATAACCAAGCATTGTGGGGGGCGCCTGTAGTCCCAGCTACTTGGGAGGCTGAGGCAAGAGAATAAATAGCTTGAGGCCAAGAGTTTGAGGTTGCTGTGAGCTATGATACCACAGCACTCTTCGAGGATGACATAGTGTGATGCTCTGTCTCAAAGAAAAACAAAAGGAAATATAGTTAAGTCTCTGTGGCTCTTCAGGAAAATTATTACACAATGAATGGAACCCTTTAAGTCCCTTAGAATTATTCTAGATCTGCTTAAAACTTTGCCAACGTTCCATGGAGGTTAGAAACTGGAATGACCTACCGTCATTCCACCTACTTGATGCATGCAGTTGATGAAATACTAAAATCACACAATTAAAGAACTCTGAGAACCAACAGTCAACGAATGGTCTGGCCTGACTGAAGTAAGATTGTGAAGGGCTTGATAATTGTCTCAAATACATAAAATACCACACAAGATCACGCACAAGCCAATGACAGCCTACACTTGATCTTCATGGAGACTTGAAGAAGAGGACACTTGCTGGCGCTCAAGAGTGACAGGTGTAGACTGAACTAAAGGAAATGTTTCCTGATAACAAAAGGCTTTCCTGAGAAAATCTGAGACCGTCAGGAAGCCTCAGAGATAGGTAAGGTATACTCCTCCCTGGAAAGGTCTGATCCTTCCTGGGAAGTCAGGAGGAGCTGAGGCAGACACTCCATGTTTTTACGGTGCTGTGAGATCTTTACCATAAAGCCAATAAAGCCAGAAAGAGGTCTGTGTATGAAGCAAGTGCCAAGTTCCCTTCCAGAGAGCTACCGTGTCATGTTTATTGAACTGCTGGACTCAGCTGGGTGCAAATAGGAAACGGCTTTATTCTTTTTCAGAACCATCCTTTTTAAGGAGTGCGTGAGCTCTGAAAGAAAGTTGAAGGCTGTAGACAATTTATTTGGTTCATGAAAAGGATATGTAAGAGGCAGAATGGGCTGTTCCAATCTGACTCCCTGGGTTCAGATTCTAGCTCTGTCGTTTGCTAAGATGGAACTTTTCTGAGCCTCAGTTCCCACACATATAAAATGCATATTGTAATAGGACCTGTTACAGGTCATTGTTAGAAGTAAATATGTTCGTGTCTACAAGGTCCTTCACACACCACAATAAATGTTAGCTATTGCTAGTATCAATGTGTGAACAAATCGATGAATAATTACGCACAGAAATGCAAAGTTCATGACAAACGTTTGCAATGAATGTTCACTGTCATGGATACAAGTGGGAGAAGCAGGCAGCCCATCTCTAGGATAATGCTGCTAGCTGAAAAACAGAAGGAGGGTCTTTCTGCCTGCAAGATCCCCGTGAGATCGGGGTACAAGAGTCCTGCTGAGGTACAGCTCAGAAAGGTTACAGTAAAACAGATGCCTTCGTAGAGTAAACCAGCTCTCATTGCAATAAGACCTTTCATAACAAATGATTATGATAGATGGATTATTTAGAAGGACCACAGATTCAGCATGAGCCAAAATGCATCCTCTCCACAAAAGAATACCAGCCTTCCTTTTGCACTGTAGATCTTACAAAGTTGGACGCGCATTATTTCAGGTGATCATCATTCTAGTTTTTACCACCCAGAAGTGAGCAAACTGTGAGTCAGCCCACCCCAAATCCCACCCCGGAGCCCACTGTGACCCTAATGAGGTCTGAGGGTGTCCCTGGAGCTCCAGGCTGTTGCGGAGCTGACGCTCACCCACCCACCTGCCTCAGAAGTCTTGGTTCTCTCCCATGACATTCTACACTAGCAGTTCAGGTCTCAGGCAAGCCTTCAAGTCCCCCAACTATGTGTTTATGACTTAATAAAAAAAAAGTGCAGGTTCCCAGGCCTCTTTTCAGAGATTTCGATTCATTCAATGGATGGGAGGTGGAGCTCAAAGGATCCTAGTTTTTGTCAAAAGGTTGGAGGAGTCGGATGCAAAGGAACCCTTCACCTCTGGAGAGCATTTGAGCTTCATGAGTGTGCTGTACTTTCTCAGCCTCCAGACCTTAGGGTGCTAAGGTGCTAATCTCACACACCCACCCACTCCGCCCTCACCGCTCTCTCCACCCTCCCTGCTGATTCCAACTTAACCATTTAAGTGCCAGGTTAAATGGTTCTCAGAAGTGCTTCCTCTGAGAAATCCCTGACCCCAAGACCTACTTGAATACCCACAGCACACTCTGCCTGCCTTGTTTCAACCCACTCCGAGTAACTGTGTATTTATTTGCTGTCTCTTGCAATGGTCTGTGAGTCTTTCCAAAGCATACTTCACTATATCTTGTTTTTATTTTATTTTAGAGGCAGAGTCTCACTCTGTCACCTTGGGTAGAGTGTCATGGCATCATAGCTCACAGCAACCTGAAACTCTTGGGTTCATGAGATCCTTTTGCCTCAGCCTCCCAAGTAACTGAACTATAGGCACCCACCACAACACCCAGCTAATTTTTTCTATTTTTAGTAGAGATGGGGTTTGCTCTTGCTCAGGCTGGTCTTGAACACCTAAACTCAGATGATCCACTCACCTTGGCCTCCCAGAGTGTTAGGATTATAGGCATGAGCCACCATGCCCAGTCTTGTTTTTATTTCTTTATTGATATATATTAGATGTACATATTTTCCAGTACACGTGATAATTTGATATATTCATATAATCAAATCAGGGTAATTGGGCTTTCCATCACCTCAAATGCTCATCTTTCTTCACGCTAGGCAGATTCAAATTATTCTCTTCTAGCTATTTTTAAATATATGATCAGTTAATGTTAATGACCCTACCGAACAGGACACCAGGTCTTATTTCTTCTAAGTGTGTAATTGTGCTATATTTTGCTCACCCTTATACACCTAGTATATAGCAGGGTGCAGATAAACTTCAGGCCTTCACTAAGCATGTATCCACATGAACCCAGAGCACCTAGGGGTTCCCTAAGGGCTCATAGGAGTTGATAAATACCAAGCATAAAAGCCAGAGTAGCTGGTAGAACTATCTCTACAAAATGAGATTGGCAAATTCCCTGCTGGGAGATCAATAGTCCAAATACTCAGGGGCAAATGATGGGCAGCTCATTGTTTTTCTTTTCCCATCCCATATTTTTGAGTTATTAATAACAACAAATATTTGCTGAGGTTTGAATAACTGCCAGGGTTAAGGGACTATGGTAGAGACACCAGAAGCAAAGACTGTCACTGACTTTGGTCTGAGTCCAGGGGTTCTCCCTGAGTTATACTCAGAACCTTAACTGGTTCAATGACTTCACTAATGTTGAAAAAGCAAATGACAATTTTCCAGATGACATAGGCTGTGCTTGCTTTAGGCAAGTTGGAAAAAAACGCTAACTTTATTTTATTTCTAATGTATCTCAATAGAGGGAGGATATTAGCTAAAAATGGTAAAACAGAGCAGCACCTGGGGCTCGATGAGTAGGGCACCGGCCCCATACACAGAGGGTGGCGGGTTCGAACCGGACCCCAGCCAAACTGCAACAAAAATAAAATAAAAACGGTAAGACAAGGTAGTTTCTTGCATGATTTACAAGACAAGATTAATCCATACTTTAACCGTGCATTAACAATAATAATGTTAGTACACTATAACAATATATAAATTATCATAATAGCCTGTGATACAGGGTATCCACAGTATCCATAAAGTTTGTGTGCAATTTAAAATAGTTGTCTATTTTATATTGTATAATTATTACTATCTTAGTATTTAATATATGGTAAGTAGTAGATTATGTTAACATATTTATATAACACGTGGGTACATTTTTATGCAACACTGGTGTTGGTTGTATTCTATAATAAAAATATTAATTGAGGGCAGTGCCTGTGGCTCAGTGGGTAGGGCCCTGGCCCCACATACCGAGAGTGGCAGGTTCCAACCCGGCCCTGCTCAGCTAAAAAACAGCATTGGCAACCACAGCAAAAAATGGCTAGGCGTTGTGGCGGGCACCTGTAGTCCCAGCTACTGGGGAGGCTGAGGCAAGAGAATTGCTTAAGCCCAAGAGTTGGAGGTTGCTGTGAGCTGTGACGCCACAGCACTCTACCAAGAGTGACAGAGTGAGACTCTATCTCAAAAAAGTCTGTATATAAATGGAATATTTTGATACATTGTTAATTTTAATATATTCTTAAGTGATGTTTTAATAATTGCTAATTAAGCATGATAATACAGGGTAATTAAGCATTTACTATAACAACAATTTTTTTTTAAAAACATCTAATCCTTATAAGAATTTTATAAAGTCGATAATTTTGGCCATATTTTATCAGTAAGAGAGCTAAGGTCTTCAGATGCACAGACATGGCCTTGAGGAATGTGGGATTCGAATCCAGAGTTCTCTGGCTGCATTTGCTTTCCGGTGCCATGTGTTCCCTGGGTCCGCTCAGAAGTGAAGCACTGGGATCAGGGGCAGGGACCAGAGACAGGGCCAGGGTCAGGAATGAGGGACAGACACTAGCGACAGGGAGCGTGGGCGGGGACCAGGTACAAGGACCAGAGACGGTGACCAGGCACAGGGACCAGCACTGGCACCGCAGCCAGGAACCCCCTGCCGGGCCTCCCAGCCCGAGCACCTTGCCTACTTCCCAGTGGCTCTTGAAGATCCAGGACTCGAAAGCTCCACGCCCAGGAGGCCGATGAGAGACCTGCGCACAGACCACACGGGCGTGCAGGTCGCTGTCAGGCGTGCCAAGCTGCAGCTGGTTTACAGGCTCTTCTGTCGCCTGCCAATAGCGCTCCCGTGGTCCCAGGAGATCCCGCGTAGTCAGGGGAAGCACCGGGTGGCTCCCTGGAAGGAGGAAAGGCCGGGCCGTGGGGTCATGAGAGGGGAAAGCCGAACCCCAGGGAGCTGGTCCGGGGCTGCCCCGAGCGAGATGTTCGTTCAGTGGCGAGAAAGGAGGCGGCTGAGAGGCTGGAGCCAGTGAATTATCCGCACAGTGTGTAATTCAGCTGGAATCGAGTGTGGCGGGACGTAGGGAACACGGCTGGGCGGGGGGAGGAGGAGGATGTCTGGGGGGTTCTGATGTCACAAAAATTGGGGCATTGGCTTGTTTGTAGCACTTCTGTTCATTTTGCGATCAGTCTGTTCCACCTCAGGCAGGAGACTTGTGGCTGAGAAAAGTACCCTGGAGATTCTCCTGTCCCGTTTCCTTATCCACTCAGCAAGCATTTGTTAAGGACCTGGATTGCCACTCAGGCAGTGAACGCGTCCACTTCCGTCAGGGTGGCAGGAACAAAAGAGAAAGTGTGAACAGGGTCCTCAAACAAGACGAAGCAAACCCCCATCAGTGTCCTTTGCAGACAAATATGAGCCCAAGCTCTAGAAGCTGTGGAAACAGGAGATGGTTTTTCCAAAAACTGAATGACTTTTCTCTAGGGGTGATGCTTTTAATCCAAGTGGGTGATAGCAAGCGGGTAAATTAACTAACTCCACATTGATATTCAAAAGGAATTATGATAATAGTAATAACTTAGTGTCTTCAAAGGGATAAAAATGCCTTCAGGAGGATCCAATTAAACCCCAGAAGGTCGTCTTTATCTTACACAAAGAGCAAGAACTTGGACATATTTTATAAGTGGGGAGATTAAAATGTAGACATTTCTCCTGCAATTTCAAAGTAAAATGCTGTCTTTAGCACTTGAGAAATCAGAGCATAGGATACCATGAAACTTGACAAAGATGAAAGACTAACTTCAAAAAATTCACCTTGGGAACTAGAATAACCCCCAATTTTACAAACATGGACGTTCCATTATTCTTTGGTCTCTCTAGATTTTTGGCTGGAGATTCGTATGTAGCTGTGGGTAGCTGCCATTCGATTTCAAAATTAATGCTTATGTGAGAAATTCTAAAAGATACGCCTATCTGTATGGTGAGAATGGGGGAGGGTTTGCCTATCAGCCTTCAGGCTCTGAAGCAACTAATTTATTTTATAGATTGGGTAAATTGTGGCTATTTCTTGGGTAAGGCTCTTGGGCATGTCTGTATGGGTAGATTTGAAAAATATCCACACTGACTGTCGGCTGAGCTTCCTAGTGCCCTGCTACCGACTCCAGCAACTAGCCAAAGAAATCCCAACAGGAGCACAAGGAAGTAAAGCAGGAGATCTGATATAACACTGCAAATGGCAAAAAAAAAAAAAAAGAAGAAGAAGAAGAAGCTCAAGATGGGTATTAAATCACTGGGAGGTGGTCAAGGCTCAAGTTAACTGGGTAGTTCAGCCCCGTCGTTCTCTTTGACCCGCATGGCCCCTCCCTGACGCTGCACCCCTCCTGTACCCTGAGAGTACTGGGCTAATTTATTCTTTGCCTGTGACCATCAGTTCTTAATCATGAAGGTCAAAGCACTTAGGGCCTTCATCCCAGCAAGTATGCTAGTACCAGAGATCCCAGGCTGTGCCAAAATCCCAGTTACCCAGTAGCACTGGGGAGCAACTACCCAGTCAAAATAAGCAATTACTCATCATTGCTACATTACCCATCTTAGGTGGGTCCCAGCTTGGTGGCTTCTATACTTGATCCAATAAATCAAGGAAAGCTTCCCTGCCTAGCGCAGTGGCCACTGACCACGTGTGGCTACTTAAAATGTGGCCAGTCTGAATTCAGGTGTGCTGTAAGTATACAATACAGAAGACTTTGACGATGTAGTGTAAAAGTGTGTATGAAATATCTTAATAATTTTTATATTCATTATATGGCAATTTGATCCTATTGGATGTATTTTGGCAAAATTCATTATGTAAAATATATAATATACAGTTTAAATATAATGTATATAATGTGAATATACTATAAAAGTATTTTTGCCTTTTTAATACTTTGTCTTGTTTACTGATATACGATGCTTACACATATTTAGAGTGTACATGTGATATTCTGGCACATGTGTGCATACAACAATACTTTGTCTTATTTACTGATAGACAGTGCTTACACATTTATGGTGTACATGTGATATTCTGGCACATGTGTGCATACAATGTGCAGTGATCCCATTAGGGCACTGAGGATATCCTTCACCTACTATTTCTTTGTGTTGGGAATATTTTCAAACTTCTCTTCAAGGTATCTTGAAATAAATATATAATATATTGTTTTTAGATACCGTTACCCTACCAGGCTATCAAAGGCTAGGACCTATTGTCTTAATGTACCCATTAAGCAACCTTGCTTCATTCATTTCCCCCACATACCCTTCCTGGCCTCTGGTGTCTGTCGTCCACTCTCCATCTCCATGAAATCAATATGTTTTGGCTCCTATATATGAATGAGAATACGCAGTATTTGTCTTTCTGTGCCTGGCCATCTCCATCTCCATGAAACCTCCAGTGTTAGCAATGCTGCTGCAAATGGCAGGATTTCATCCCTTTTGTGGCTGAATAGTATTCTTTTATCCACTCATCTGTTGATGAATACTTAGTTGATTCTATTTCTTTGACGTTGTTAACCATGCTGGTTAACATGGTCTAGCGACCCTTTAATACACTGATTCTTCTCCTTTGGATAAGTACTCAGTAGTGGGGTTGCTGGATGGAATGCTGGTTCTATTTTTAGTTTTTCGAGAATCTCCATACTATTTTCCACAATGGCGGTGCTGATTTACATTTCTACCAACAATGTATAAGAGTTCTTTTATGTCGGCATTCTTTCCAGAATTTGTCATTTTTTGTCCTTTTGATAATAGCCATTCCAACTGGGCCAAGATGGTATCTCATTATGGTTTTGATTTGCATTTCACTAACAAGTAATGATGTCAGACATTTGTTCATGTACCTCTTGTCCACAGGTATGTCATCTTATGAGAATTGTCTATTCAGATCCTTTGCCCATTTTATTGGGATTTTTATTATTATTATTTTTTTTGCTATTGAATTGTTTCAGTTGCTTTTATAGTCTGGCTTATTAGTCCCTCGTCAGATGAATAGGCTTCAAATGTTTTCTCTCAGTCAGCAGATTCTGTCTTTACTCTTTTAATCGTTTTCTTCACTGTGTAGAAGTTCTTGGTTTATATATTAATAATAAACATTTACTTTGGTTACTGTAATAGTTACTGTAGTCATTATAACATATTTACTAGTCCCATTTGTCTATTTTTGTTTTTGTTGCTGTGCTTTTGAAGTCTTTGCAAGAAAACCTTCGCCTACCTAGACCAATGTCTTAGGGTGTTTCCCCTGTGGTTTATTCTAGTTTATAGTTTGGGATCTTAACATTTAAGTTTTTAATACATGTTGAGTTGATTTTTTGTATATGGGGAAAGACAAGAGCCTAGTTTTATTCTTCTACATGTTGATATCTGGTTTTCCGAGCACCATTTATTGAAGAAGTTGCCCTTTCCTCAATGTATGTTCTTGGCATCTTTATGGAAAATCAGTTGGCTGTAAACACATGGATTTATTTATATGTGGATTCCCTATTCTGTTCCATTGGTCTATGTGTCTGCTTTTATACTAATGCCAGGATGTTTGGGTTATTATAGCTTTGTAGTGTGTTTTGGAGTCGTATAGAGGTATGTACAGGGAGTGGGCTGCCCTTCAGTGAGACAGGGGGCATAGAAGTGGCACATGACAGGGTCACACTTACAGTAAGTGTCTCTGGAGCAACCAGGGATTGCTGGAAGGAATAAAATCAAAAGAAAAAAATCTCCTTGACTGTCTAGCCATGACGTGTGGGAGAGTAAATGTTGTCTGTCTCAGAGATGTTATGAAAAAACATGATTGAACTTACAGTGCAGTTTAATGCATTTATATACTTTTACCCTTGTTCTTTTTGCTCAGTATTTATTTGGTTATTTGGGCTCTTTTTCAGGTTCTATATAAACTTTAGGGTTATTTTTTCTACTTCTGTGAAGAACGTCATTGGTATTTCAATAGGGATTGCACTGAATCTGTAGATGGCTTTGGGCAGTATGGTCATTGTAACATTATTAACAGAATAAATTCTTTCAGTCCCTGAGCCATGGGAAGTTTTTCATTTGTTTGTATCCTCTTCAATTTCTTTCATCATTGCTTTATAGTTGTCCTTGCAGAGGTCTTTCATCTCCTTGGTTCAATTTATTTCTAGGTAGTTTATATTTTTATAGCTATTGTACATGTGATTGCCTTCTTGATTTCTTTTTTTCAGCTATTATTGGTGTATAGAAATGCTACTGAATGTAGCTATTAGAAAATTTAAACTTAGAGTGTTATTTGCACTATAGGTTGAATCACGTCTCTTTGCCGCATCCCTGAGACAGACATTTACTCTCCCATGCGTCAGGGCTAGACACCCAAAGAGATTTTTTTTTTATTTTATTCCTTCCAGCAACCCCTGGTTGCTCCAGAGACACTTACTGTAAGTGTGACCTCATCATGTGTCACCTCTATGCCCCTTGTCTCACTGAAGGGCAGCCCATTCCCTCCAGGCACCCACCCCACAGCCCTGGGTTTCCACACATGCCTTTTCTCACCCCTCTTCACATTCAATGAGTTTGCAATCCTGTTACTTCATCTCTGCAGGGTATCTATCACGTGTCTGTGCCTTCCCCTTCACCCACATGGGCAGGCTCCAGGAGTAAGAGGCCACCTTTGGACTGAGTTCTCACCTCCCCACTGGGTACCTGGGCTCCAAGGCGAACCCTTCTATCCATCCATCACTGACCCAGCTGTTGTCCTGGGACACAAATCTGCTCATGCCATCTGTCTTCTGACAGTTTTCTCTAGCTGCTCTTGTTGTCTACAGGAGGAAATGTCTCTGTCTGGAATGACATTCAAGGCCCTGAGTGATGAGCCCTTGCCTGTCTTTCCAGCCTCAGCACCTACAACTGCTTTTGGGGTGTCACACTCTGGCATTCCTGAGGCTTCCCCAGAAGGCTTTGGTTTCTTTATCCTTCTGTCACTGCCCACACCAAGGCTTCTGGCTGGGTTCCTCTCTCCTCCTTGTGAGCATGGAAGTCCCTTAGTCCCTCAAAGTTAACTTAACTTTTTCCAACAATCCTTCCCCAATTTGAAGAGTAGATTTAGCATGTTCTCTTGCCAGGCCTTTGCTATTATACACATCACCTACCATACTTGTCTGTTACCTACGAACTGGTTATTCAACAGGTGCCTGTTGGATAAAGGTGAAAGCATCACCTGAAGGTGAAGTTCTCAGGCTTGTAAATTAGATATCTACCTTGTGTCCTGTATGTGCTGTGACCAGTGGTCCACAACCCTTCCAGCTCCAGGGACTGGTTTCATGGAAGACAATTTTTTCATGGACTAGGCGGGGAGGGAGGATGGTCTGCATATGAGTCCACAAGCAATTGATTTATTATGGTCTCTGTGCAGTCCAACCTCTCTGCTAATGATAATCTGAGTTTTTAATCGCTCCCCAGTGCTAGCATTACCTCCTCAGTTCCACCTTAAATCATCAAACATGAGATGACCCTAAGCACCAGCGCACAAACTAGGTCCCTCACATGCGCAGTTTACAATAGTGTTCCAATGCCCATGACAATGTACTGCTGCACTTACCTGATGAGGTAGTGGTATGAGCAGCAGGTGCGGCTGTGAACACAGATGAAGCTTTGCTTATAGGCTGCTCAACTCCTGCTGTCCAGTATGGTTCCTAACAGGGAGTTAGGGACATAGTGATACACAATAGAAGACTAAAATTCGCCTCCAGGTGTGTGAATGGCATTTGCTGAGACCATGTGGCCCTCACCTTAACCAGTGTAGTGGGGGTCACCTGTAATAAGGGTCATGTCGATGCTGTGCTGGCTGGACTCTGAAGTGATGGGGATGATACTGCCATTTGAGTTCCAGCCACTGCTATCAGCACATTGGTTAGATGGTATCCCTCATTCTACACTTGAGTAACCTGTTATTCCTCATTCTACACCTATACTCTATAGCCACTAGGGGTAGAGCCAAGAACTGAACCCTTGGTTGCCAATCCTACACTCTTTCCACTATACCAGATGCCACCCATGTTTGTGTCACGGCTGGTGGTGTTCACATTATGACATAGAGGTGATAGTGACCCAATTCCTCAGAAAGAAGGGTGCAAGAGAATCCAGACAGCAGGAGGCTGTGGGCTCCATCTGGGCACAGAGATAGACAAAGAGCCAGGGAAAAGACCTGGAGGCTCTCTCTGTGGGGTCCAGATCCCACAGTCTGGGAGCAACTGATGTGACCTCTTGGTGGACTGCTCTCACTTCTGGCACCTCCCTTGGGGAGCACAGGGGGAGTTGATTTGCAACTTAATTTTTGATCCAGTCTAGACCTTTGCTGCAGCTTTCAGACCTGAACGCCCCGGCCCAGGGAGTTGGAAACCAATGTATTCCTCAGCTCTGATCCCAGGAGCAATAACTGAACCAGTGGACTACCAAGCAATAATAGCAATTACATTAAACCAAGGGTGTTTCTGCTTTAAAATAAAAAAGAAAGAAAAACACCTGCCTAGATTGCTATAAAGCATACTGCAATTAAATGACTGAAGTGCTCATGAAAAGAGACTTGATAGAGTAACAAAGGATAAAGAAGGCTCTGTGATGAAGGAACCCAATAAGGTCATTGAGTAAGACTTGTGCTTGGGATTACAAGCCGTGTTCTAGAAGCATCCAGGAGTCCATGGAAGCATTAAATGTTTCCATTAATGTGTTTTCTAAGCAGAGTTGACTTTTACATAGAACACCTAATTTATTTATTATGACTTATTTCAGATATCAAAATAAACAAAGCATGTAGATCCACATGGATGTCACCAAGTTTGAGAAATAAAACATTGCTGATGGAGTAGAAACCCCCAAGGCTGTCCCCATTACACTCTCCCTCTCCCTGCCACAAATCACCACTGTCTTGAATTTGGTTTTTATCATCTTATACTGTTAGTCATATTTTTTATTAAAAATGTTTGTAGTAAAAATGTTTATAATCAGAAATAAACAGGCTGGACACAATGGCTCACACCTGTAATCCCAGCACTCTAGGAGGCTAAAGAGGGAGGATGGTTTGAGCTCAAGAGTTTGAGACTCACCTGAGCAAGAGCAAGACCCGATCTCTACTAAAAATATACCCTATCTCAAAAAATAAGACAGTAAACAACACTGTATGGCTGTTGTAATGCTTTCAAGTAATAGTATCTCAGTGTAAGTGTTCTAAGTGTTCGATTCTTCTCAACTTGATTTTACCCAACAGTTTATACCTGAGAGTCAGCAACACGGGTACTCATCTTTGCATAACAGTTCATTCATTTTCCACGCTGAATGAGTTGCTTGGGTACAACATTACATGAATGTACCATAAGTCATACATCCACCATCTTGTGGTAGACATTTTTTTCAGCATTACAAACAATACTGCCATGATCATTCATACATACATCTCCTGAGCTCATGGGCAAAAGTTTCCCGGTGTCTATACATAAGAGAGGAATTGTTGGGCTGTGAAGTGCCAGCATCCTAACCTTTGCTAAATCACTCTCCAAAGACAGTGACCATGAGAACGCATCGCTTTTCCTTAAATGACACTAGTATTTTTGTGTGCTTCATGACATGTGTCCCTGTGCAGGATTAAGGCTGATGTCAAAAAGGAACAGTGCCAGTATTTCTGTCTGCTTTGCCGCATTTATTATATGTATTTTATGTCCTGAAAATGAAAACAAAAAAAGTTACTTGATTACTTCCTCCAAAACTTTTATCCACTATCATTCTCCCCTACCATTTACTTGGGATTTCATGAGCCCCATCTCCCAGAGTCTTCCCTGGTGTACACAGCATTGTACATGGCATTAATCAGGGTAGCCCAACCACAGACTTGTTTTTATTTTCTATACTTAAACTCATGAAAATGTAAGGAAAGCTGCTAGGCTCTGTGGCTAAAAGCAAGCCCGCATCCTTTAAGGTTCTCAAAGGAAGGAGAATCTCTGTGTGGTGGGAAGGGACAGAAGCTAATCCTTGAAGTATCGTTCCCTTTTCCAATTCTCCAGGGGGATTACTCACTATTCATAACCACCAGTACTAGCCTGGGGTTAGGGTCACCCTCGCTGGTGCTGTCTCTAAACAGAGTGGGCCTCTGTAAGAATTATTTTGTGTTTTCAACATAGTAGTCTTAAAACCACAAAGAATCAGTATGAGAGGCCTGTGAAACATCTGATGTTGACTTCACAGTTGACTACTGGCCTGAGATTATACCGTCCACCATGTTTCTTTCAGGTTAAAGAGGAAAGAGTGGAGATCTTCTTAGTAACAAATGTTATTCAGCCAAATGTAGGCCAAGGCCATTTCCATGTATTAGTCAAGGTTTTACAGAAATTTGAGCAGGAAAAAAAATGATAGAACTGCCTCCTTACCCACTGTATGGTAATACAGAATCCACAGAATAGGCACTGGAAATATATTCATGCTAAGAGAAACAATTGATTGTTAACCAAAATCAAACAAACACTAATCAATGCCAGGTTAAAGCAATGCTGTTAGTTGGAATTGTATATATTTTATGTATTTTTGTATTCAATTTAAAATTTCATTTGACTTTAGATTTCTACAAGAACTCTAAGCATAAGGAGATCACATGTTTTCATTGTTTAGACACATTTAAGGAATTAAAGATTAAAATAAAATTGAGGGCTTAGAAGTAGGTCACCCTTGAAAGGGATCCATGCATTTCTAAAGTGAAATCAAACCTCTCCATATAGCTGAACAATTTAAAGGAAGCTTTCCAAAATCTCAGTGATAACAAGAAGGGAAACAGATTTGCAATGGTCATCTTAGGGGTAGGCTCACTCAGCTTCAGCCCTGGGACCTGCTAGGGTCTACTGTTTGCCCCCTTCATTGGCAGAGGTCAACAGAGACCCTCAGTCTTCATCAACCTGCAGCACTTTCAGAGATGATATAGGCTTTCAAAATTCCTGCACTAGACCTTGAAGTCAAGAAAAAGAAAAAACCTCCCTGCATAACCTTTTGGGGGTCATTGCTCCATACTTCCCAGTTACATATCTCAAACACAGATCATTCAAGATGGGGAATGGGTGACCCAGGTGCTAGAGGAGCTAAGAGGCTGAGCAGGGGATGGGGAGGCCACAACAAGAAACCAGGACCCCTTTAAAGCTTCAGGGACACAGCCAGGAGGGGAGGCCCCCAGCTCACAGAAGGCTGAGCCACCTGTCAGGAGTTAGAAGGGCAGCAGAGACTGCTGGTGGAACTGAGTCTGGGAAGGAGATGGCCCAGAGGGAAAAGGTGCCCTGAGAAGCAGAGGAAAGCCTCATCCTTCTCCTGTTCTCTGCTCTCCTATCAGCACTTCCCGTTGACAAAATCACAAGGCAGGACAGCCAGGGAGAGGTACCTTGTGATACAGAGCTAAGCTGGGGAGTGGAGGGGGACAGGCGCAGGCAAACAAGCCCCTCCAGTCTATCTTCCTGCCTGGCGACTCTCTACTTCTCTCAGGTAACTCACACTGGAAGGACCATTGGGGGATGATTCTGCAAGCTACACACTGCTACAGCCTCACCCCAGGCAGGACAGGCAAATCAGATTCCTGTTTTGTACCAGTTCCAATTGGTTGCTGTGGCTGCTGAGCCCTGTGCTGAAGTTCTTATGGTTCCATCTTTTTATGTGTAGCTGGGGGAGGGAGGATTGATTGATTAATAATGTCTGCCAGAATGCTTTGATTCTGAGGTTCAGTATGGAGTCATCAATTAATTTCTTCTTAATATTTTTTTTCCAGGGTCAAAGCATTCTATAATAGACTTACTCTTATTTGACAACGTGAATGTTACTTTCTTTGCATTATTATTATTGCTTAATATTTCGATGCAGCAATCATCTGATTTCTGATTTTCTTAGTCTTAGGAAACTGGAGGCTGGGATAGAAGTGCCCTGCAAGCAATTTCTGCTTGGGGCTGCAGTGGGAGTGTTTCTTAGGTGAGGAGGACAAAGGCTCGCTGCCTTCCTCAAACCGAAGAGGAGGAAAGGGAGAGGAGAAATTAATTAAACACCTCCAAAAATTAAACTGCAGCACTTCCGAGGAATGTCCCCTGGGGACGGGAAGGAGGGAGCCCCTCACTGCAGGAGGTTCTGTTCTTTCAATCGGCTATTCCTTCCCCTGCAAGGGATGGATATCCTCCCGGGCTCCAGAGCTGCCAATGGCTGAGAACCACAGCTTCCTCCTGGAGCTCGGAGCCAGGAATCAGGGAGTTTTAACAACCTCAGTCTTAGGCTCTGAGCCATGTTACAACTTCCAGACCCGAGAGAAACCCAGGACTTAGGATGTCAGCTAGGATTCTGAACTGGGACTTCTGTGGGAAAGGCCCATGGTCTGTAGAGTCCACGATTTCTTTCCATGAATGAGTGTGAACTGGGGAACCTGCCTTCGAAGAGTCATTTGTAAAAGTGCTGATGTGTTTCCACCTCGTTTCATTAGCTAAGGCTTATTGCAGGAGGCGGCGGGAGGGAGATACTTTGGGGATCCTGGCGGTGAGCACGTTTCCTAGGAAACCACCAGGGACCCAGAGTGGCAGGCGCTCCGAAGGGGGAGATGACTGACAAATAGGAAAGCGAACATGCACAGGGAAAAGAAAAAAGAAATCGCCGGCCGAGCCCCTAGGTGTTTAATTAATGAGGAAAAGACTCCATTCACGGTGAAATCTTTTGGAACTGCTGATGAGACTGGGGGGGGGCGGGGGGGGAAGGAGGGAGGTGGAGGTGGGGAAGAGGCAGACGGGTACAGAGACTGGACAGAGAATTGCTCTAGAACAGTTCAGCCTCATTAATATGCCCCGAATTAAGCAACTGTACAGTGAAATACTATTGTCTGTGTTCCAGATTTGTGTTATAAATGAACATAACCATCTAATTATCTTCTGAGAATAAAGCTGATACAACTTACCATCAGCAGTGCACAGACTGGCTTGTTTCATCCGTGGAGACCACATGATAACCTGCTCTATGCTGGCACAGAGGCTCACACCTATAATCCCTTCTGGGACTAAGGCAGCAGGATCACTTGAGGCCAGGAGTTCAAGACCACCCTGGGCAACATAGCAAGATCCTGTCTCTAGAAAAATTTTTAAAAATTAGCTGATATGGTGGAGTCTCAGCTACTCAGGAGGGAGGCTGAGGCAGGAGGATTGCTTGAGCCCAGGAGTTGGAGGTTACTGTGAGCTATGATGATACCACTTCGTTCTAGCAAGACTCTTTAAAAAAAAAAAATGCACTATTCAGTCCAAGTTCCTTTCGTTTTCTGATGAACACTATGGACTCAGAAACTAAAAGAATCAGAGCTGCTGGGATGGGGGCAGGTGCCACTTTCAGATGGGAAGTTCTCTCTCTTAACTGCCTGGGTACACCCCTAACAGTCACCTGCAGGCAACTTTGATGGTCATAGCCCCTTTCCTTCCCTTCCTGAGGACTAAATGGAACAGATTGTGTGTTTAAGGCAAGGAGGGAAGTATTTAAAAGACATTTCCATTAATCCCACTAAATGCTTATGTACCTCAAACGTAAGTAACATTTAAATATTAGGTATGTTATAGGAGGGATCCAGTCGCCTGATGAATCTCTTACCATCTCTTTTTTAACGAAAATGCTTACAGTATATGAGTTTTAGTTTTCTGTGAATTACCTTTTAACACCTTGAGGTCTATCAAACCAAGAACTTGAACTGAAATCAGGTATAGCTCAGAAAGTTGTAAGAACGCGGCTTTTGGCTTGCTCGTGATATTCATGAATTCTTGTCAATATTTTGTCATTTTTGTGCTTTGGAGGGTGAATTAAGCTTTTTTTCATTGATGTGCATATAATTACACATTACTGCTCATTTGTAATCGCAATTGTGTGAGTGTTCACCTATGCCTGGGTTCGTATGTAGGAAATGAAATCTCAGGGTTCAATGGAAACCTCTGGTAATTTACAAATCACATTACCATAATGTCTTTCCCATATCTTAAAGAAGTTAAATGTTCCGGAATCTGTAAGTCCTCACAGAAACAGGGAGAAAAAAAAGTTATTTTCACTGTTTCTTAAATGACAAAAAAAAAGGATTTTCTCTCGTTTCTTGATTCTCTTCTCTGGACTCTTAATCCTCTGAGAACGTCTTCTCTGTTTATCATCATTTGCAAAGGCGAGTCCCTAGTTGAGACTATGGTGTCCCTGTGTTAATGGACTGTATTAAAAGAGGAAATGCTAGTTTCTATAAAAGAGATGAAAGAACGAAACAGTCATGACATATAAACTCCACAGAGCTCATTAACCCCCAAACTGAAGAAGAGCAATTAAAATATTTTATTTCCTTTCAACAACTGACTACGTCTGTGGACACTAGAGCTATAGGAGGGTGTGGGCACACATCAAATGCTTGGTGGCTCTGAGTTTTCTCAATGCCTTCTTGGTGACATTGTACCAGTAACACAATGCATATTTACACAGGGCGTCTCTTTCAAGGGAATGTGGCAGCCAGTCTTACGGAGTATGTTGCTCTAGGCAGAGGTCTGAGGATATTACTAGAATTGAATCATCTGTTCACACCTTGAGGCAGAAATTATTTAGAGCCTCTACCCCTTTGTAGATAATTCGTGTGCAGAAACATGAAGTAATATGTCCCCAAGAGCACACAGTAAGTGGAAAAGCTGTGCGTTGGACCCAGACACTGTGTGGGTTAAGTCTACAGGTATAACAATGGTTTACAGCAGTGTCCCCTATCTTTTTGGCACCCAGGGCTGGTTTTATGGAAGACACTATTTCGATGGACTGGAGTGGAGGGGGCAGTAGATTCCCATAATGAGCACACAGCCTAGATCCCTCGGGCATGCAGTTTATAGGAGGATTCACACTCCTATGAGAATCTAATGCCACCGCTGGTCTGATGGGAGGCAGAGCCCAGATGAAAGTGAAGGGGAGCGGCTGTAAATCGAGATGAAGCTTCACTCACTCACCGTTGACTTCTTGCACTCACCTCCTACCAGGGGCCTGTACCAGTCCATGGTCTTGGGGACTACAAGATCCACAGGATCTCTGGTCTGCAGTTGAAGTTTGTCTCCAGCTTTTGAAATGAACCAATCCACCCTTAGGAGCACAGTGTGCACCCATCAGAGTTGCTTAGAGTCCCACCTGACCTTCAGATTCTCATCTTCTTTGGTTTATCCACTATTCTGCTGCAGGTTGGCATGAGGACAGGAAAATGTGTGTCTTTTCCAAAGAGAACAGGTCCTGAGTCTCCACCATCTGCAAAAATCCAAGGCATCTCTCAATAAACCCCCCTGTCTGGTAGTTGTTTATTTCTTTCTAATCGACCTTGTGTCCAAAAAGGAGTTGAAACGACTAATAACAAAGACATGTGTATCTACACTTACTCAAACAAAAATAGAAACTTGCAAATGTGAAGAGGAAATGAAGCAAATAGATGATTATATTTACTGTAATTAAGCATTACATTTAGTTATTACTCTGGCATTTTCCTCTGCTGATTAGGTTCAGAGTTGCATATTTATTTTCAACCCATCAGCTGATTCGCGTACCTGCCGAGGGCAGAGGTGCCTTTGAGGAAGTCTGAGGAAGTCTAGTGAGAACTAGATTGCATGGAAGTTAGGGCCCTTTGGCATCATTCGCATTCTGCAAGGTGAAAAAGCAGGCATTTTGGGAGAGCCAGTCCCCAGACTTTCAGGATTATAACAGGTATCAGTTACCCCATCATTTATGGGTAACATCCAGGATGGGAATCAAAAGCTGTAAGAGAACAGAGAGCTGCCTAAAAGGCTTGATACTGTCTTCTGTGTGTTTCATCCTGCTGTGTCGCCTTGTCCTGAGTTGTGTTGTATGTTGCATGGTGCCACGTATATTGCATCCTATCGGAATGTTCTGTACTCACAGATGTTGGGAGGAAATGGCCATCCTGACTGCCTCCCATGCTACAGAGGAATCATCGCCTCCCTGAAACATTCCCGTCATGTGATCTAGCTCCCACATTCCGTGTAGGAGAGTAACAATGACGAACAGAAGAGCTAATGTTTCTTGAGCACTTCCTGTGAGCCATCTTTTAAGCATTTCCCGTGTAGCAACTCACTTAACAGCAATTCTGTGACTTAAGTCCTGTCACTGTCCGAGTTACAGAGATGAGGACATTGAGGCACAGAGGTGTTAAGTAATCTCCTCAAGGTCACACAGCAGTGGACAGCAGAGCTCTTAACCACTAAGCCTTTTGAAGCTATTCTTTCATTTCTAGGTTGTATTGTTAGGAAAGCCTTCCAAGCTTCATCTGAAATCTGCCTTCAAGCACCTGTGAGCCACTGATCCTGTTTTATTACCAAATCCTTACAGAATAAGCATGCTCTTCTTCCAAATGAAAGTACTCCTACCCTTGCTTCCAAAGAAGGTAAACGTGTCCCCAGTTTTTTCAATCAGTATCTCTCCCTCTCAGACAGCATAGTGGGAAATTAAGAGCCTGTCTTCTGAGTCTTGGAAGCACGAGTTCAAATCCCAGTCCTGCCAAGCATCAGCTTTGTGACCTCAGGAACTTTTTCTACATCTAAATATGATTTTTACATATAAGCACTAAACTAATTTCCGCAAATCACCCTTTTCATTATATTTTAGTCATTTGTGTATGTAAAAGTAAGCCTAGCACAATGCAAATAGGGGCCTTGGTCCTCCCCCCCCCCCCCACACCCCGGCCGGGGCCTTCTTGCAAACATACGTGGTTATTGCTCTTTATCCATGACCCTCTTAAAGAGCAGTACTCAGAAATGGAGCAGAGACATTGAGTCTGGTAATGACCTATGAATAGAGCTCATTTTTAAAATCCATGAGTATTAGTTCATTGTATATATTATCTCCATATAGAGAAGAGAGTGATGAGTCTGGTCTGGGGGAGATTAATTAAGTGACTCTTCCCAATTGACTCAATCAGCGGTAGAGTTAGGACGAGAAGTCTAGCTTCCTGGGGCTTTACTGTTGGCTCCGTCCTTCCCCTGCAAGCTTGTCACCTTCCTTCTGGGTGTTACTGATGCCTCCCACTTGTCCTTTATGCCGGCATTGGTTTGTTCCTTTCTGTTTCCTGGTGAGCTCGGAAACGCCATTCTCTAAGTCACCCAGTAATAAACCTTGAAATGACCATGGACTTCTTTCTTTAGTCTCTGCCACCTGAATCTGCTGGCGGTGGTTTTAAGGATCTCTCAGTTCTGTGAGTTTGTCTCCCTGTCTTTGCCTAAATCTAGTCCCTTCTGTCTCCGAAATTCTTCTTGGTCCCATGTCCTTCTCCATCTCATTCCTGTTCCTCCTCACCTGTTGCAGAACCAAGCATAACAAGAAACGATCTACGTGCTTCTCACCCTGACTCTTGATTCAGTCCCAGGCCGGGGAAATAGCCGCGGCCCCTGCACCTCTCAGCACAGAGACCCACGTGGCCCCTGGCACGAGTGCCATGGCTGAGCTGAGACAGCAACGCAGTTGATGAGAACACCGCCCGGAGAAGGCAGAGGAGGCCACTGAGACACCCTCTTGGCAGCAGGGAGGTTCCAAGCACAAACCCACCAGGTTCCATTCAATTTCTGGAATGACACTTGGGTAGGAAGCAAAGATAATTATCTACACCCTTCGGAGGTTCCCCCTGACCACACTGTAGACTTACACAATAGCAGCCAGAGAAATAGGATAGAATTCTTTGCACTAGCAGCATCTTTATTTGATTCTTCCTTTCCTCTTCTCAGAACCGGTTCTCAGAGGGGTTCCTAAAGGCTCAGGTGACTACCATGATTGCGCTGTAGCTCCTAATAGTAAAGTTGATTGCTTTTCATTGTAAAACAACCTCCTGCCTAAAATAAAGGAAATTGCGAGAAAGAAATCTGGATGATCAGCCTGGGGCTCTGACCCGCTGGGAATCCCGCAGGCAGCACCCTCGTCCCTCCCTTGTGCTACTTCAGATACCAGCATGTCTTCAGTTTTGGATTATTTTTCTGGCTCTCACCCCTTTGCCTTCAGTGCGTAAAGATACATATATTCTATACTTATTCATCCCTTTTTCAATTTTTTAAACATTTTAATCATGGCAAAACATACTTAACACATGGCTTACCACCCTAACCACTGTGACGTGCATAACTTGGTGACATTAAGTAGACTTCCCTTTGTGAAGCAGCCATCACCACCATCCATCCATTTACAAGCACCAGAGATTTGTCCCTATGACACAGTCATTCCCGAGACTCCCTGAGACCTCAACCCATGGCCACCACCCTTCTCCATTCTGTCTTGGTTTTAGAACCTTCCTATAAGTGGAATCATGTATTTTGCCCTTTTGTGGCTGTCTTGTTCCACTTAGCACAGTATCCTCAAATTGCATTCATGGGGTAGCCTGTGTCAGAATTTCTTTCCTTGTTAAAGCTGGATAGTATTTAATTGTATGTACAGACCACATTTTGTTGGCCTCTATCAATGGACACTCAGATTATCTCCAACTTTTGGCTATTGCGCATAACTCTGCTATAAAAATGGATGAATAGGCTCTGCGCCCGTAGCACAGTGGTTAGAACACCAGCCACGTACACTGAAGTTCATGGGTTAGAATCCAGTCCGGGGCTGCCAAACAACAATGATAGCTACAACCAAAAAATAGCCAGGTGTTGTGGGGGTCACCTGTAGTCCCAGCTACTCAGGAGAATCACTTAAGCTCAAGAGTTAGAGGTTGCTGTGAGCTGTGACACCACAGAACTCTACTGAGGGTGGCATAGTGAAACTTTGTCTCAAAAAAAAAAAAAAAGGGATGTACGTCTCTTTCTCTGAGTCCTTGCTTTCGATTCTTTTGGGTCATACCCAGAAGGGAAATTGCTGGATCATGTGATAATTCTATTCTTTAATTTTTTTGAAAAATCACCATACTGTTTCCTCATTACAGCTACACCATTTTACATCCCCCACAAAGGTTCTAAGTTCTCCATATCCTCACCAACACTTGTTAGTTTCTGTACTTTGGGGTCACAGCCTTCCTGATGGAGATGAGGGTTCCTTCCTAATGGTTTGACTTGCATTTCCTTGACGATTAGTGATGTTGACCATCTGTTCATGTGTTTTTTGGCCATCTTTGGAGAAATGTCCATTCACATCTTTTGTCCATCTTTTAATCAGGCTCCATTCTTAGCACATAACCAATATTGCCTGGGCAGCCAGATGTGGTGGAAGGTCCAAGTTCACATATCTAGAAGGCCTGGGTTTTAATTCTACTCATTAAAATACTATTTAGCTTTAAGTGCTTTGATTTACTCATCTGGGTTCAGTTTCCCTTATCTGTCATTGAGGCCACTGGATTGCATAATCTCTCAAGGTCTCTTCCAGGTTACAAAGTCCCAGATGGTGGTAACAATTCAAACATTGGCTTTAGGGCGCTTATTGTGTGCAAACTCTTCAAATCCGCATCTGCATCTTCTAGTCACATTTCCAATTAATGGTGCATACTTCAGCGCTTCTGTTTCTCTCAATTCTCTCAGGGTACATGATAGATTTTTGATGGTATTCAGAGTCTAAGAAGCAGTCTCCACGAGATTACAGCTTCTGAAGGGTCAGCAGTTTACTAGGTCAAGTCATCTGCTTAAATTACTTGACAGTTTCCCTTAATAACAGAACAGTACACTTCGAAAACCGATGCTCAGTGATTCGGAGACCATCATCAGAATGTGCACACAAACGGTGCACACATACTGAATAGCCATTATTGCATGACAGAAAAGAACCATATTCAAGGAATTAAAAACAAGAGAGGTGGAACTTTGTGGCAAAAAAAAAAAAAAAAAAATCTTTTCCGTTTGTATCACCTTTCTTTTTAGGTTTCTCTTTTTCACACTGATTTGTCCACTCCTCACAATGTCTCCATCTGTCATCGAGCTTTGTTACATATTATCCGTCCTAATGAAAACCAGTCACCTAAACCGCGCCTTTTTCATGTCCCTTCCTTTGTGGTGATATAGGCTGTTAGAGAAAATACACAGTTTTGGATGCTTAGAAGGGAATTGAGATTCTTTTCAGTCAATAGAACTTTACTGAATTCAGTCACTGTGCCGTGTGTGATGCCTGTGGTGTCCTGACATCATGAGACAGCAGGTGCCAGAGGATCTAAGGAGCCAAGAAGCTGAAATGGTGTGGGTGAAACACACACACGTGCTCATATATCCATACTCCTAACTCTACACCAGAAAGACCGTATAGTGAGAGCCAAGTGCAGAGAAGGAAGCAACTAATTTCGCTTGCAAGGGGGTGAAGAGTGGGCCAGGCTGGGGTGTCCTTAAAAGAGAGCTAAGATCTTATGAGGTGCACTGGAGTGGAGTAAAAGGCAGGAGATGAGTGTTAGGGGCAGAAGGCAGAGTGGCGTGTACAGGCTCAGCGAGGTCCACGTGCCTAGGAGCAAGACCGTCCAGTGGCGTCACACAACGTCACAGGCATCGCATGACGTCACACAGCGCAGGCTTTGGTGGGAGGCGGTTCGGAATACATAAGGCAGGGAAGATGGTGAAGGGATTGTGTGCCCCGCTGTCTGAGCATTATTTTCTGACTTGTAAAATGGTTTGGGGGAAAAGTGCCTGGAGTGAGATTTGGACGCGATGCCAGAGGTGACTTGCACATGTGGGCTCATACCGGGCGCTCAATAGTATCCCTGCCCTGCTTCGTGTCTTCTGAGGCGGGACTTTCAAGGCTCTTTCTGTGCCTGAGAAAGTGCCAGACTTCTTCCTCAGTCTCTCAAGCTCAGGAGCTCGTCCATTCTCCGTCTCCTGGCCGCTCCTGGCCTGTGTCCCCTCCCCAGAGCCTGCGCTCTGCCTCCTGGTGGGCTCTCCCGGGCAGTTCCCTTTGGGGGGTGGCCTGAAACTGCCTCCTGGCTGTCCTGGGGGGCTGAGTCTCTGCTAGCCCTGGGCACGTGCTGCCCAGTCTCTGGCATTGGCCTGATCCAGGCCCCGGGGGAACCCCACCGCGGCGAAGCTCAGCACCCCCTTTCCTGTTTTATCAGGGAGAGCAGTGAGAGGTCCTTAGTTCTCTGAGGACTCAGGGGCGTACTGCAGAAGGTTGAGTGGAGCTAGGGTGTGATTAAATACATGTTTTTAACCTAAGGAAGCATGAAGTGTGCGTATTCCTTCCCGTAATTCTTGAATTCCAAACATGCAGAAGGCAGATGAATCCATAGAGAGGCTAGATCTCAGGAGAAAATTTGGAAGCACCAACACGTCAGGCAAACACGCAGGAAAAAGAATGATGCAGCAGAGAAGGAGACCCAGGGATGATGCAAAAAAAGCGAAGGGAAGGAAAAGTTTCAAGAACGGACTCCTGCCCAGCTTTGAGGGTTAAGTGCCAAGGAAGTGTAAAAACCCACTATCTTAGATCTCCAAAGTTCTCCCAAATAATAAAGAGGAAGATAACACCCATCTTAACAAATAGTAGTGAGTATTAAATAATGTGTACACAATTCTCAGTAGCTTTCCTGATACATGGCAGGTACTCAAATCCTTATTTGAAATATACTTTCCCTATGCTACCCAGGAACTTTGGATTTAGGTGTCCCTTCAAAATATATAGGCATATAATTTAATGTGCTTAATAACAAAAAATTATGAGTTTATTAAGCTCCTCTTTCAGTCATAGTGTTTCTAAGTTTAGTTATTTTGTGAAAGTACACAAGAGGTAAAAAATAGTCTATGTATAAAATTCATAGAAATTAATGTTTGAAAGGTTTCTGGAAGACGAATTGAACTGTCCTGGTCAGAAAGCGAAGAGTAACAATATCTTTTGTAAGAAATGTGTTTTAAATAGAATTTATTAGCTGCTCTGGAAAAAAAAATTTAAGAGCAATGATTAGTCTATGATCTCAGCAACCTTTAGTGTGGGCCGTTTAAGAAACGAATTTGGTTTGACATCTTAAGATGCTTTCTATTTCATAGTTATTATATCTCTGACCTCCTACCATTGTTACAGATGTCCTTGGGCTGTCAAATTCCAAACAACCACTAGCTTTATTTCCTATTTGTATTTCTTCCTTCTTCAGCTACTTATGTGTAGTCATAATACAAATGAGGACGAGTACAAAAACAATGAAAACAGATGATCTCCACTCCAATGGTGCTCTTCACGGCCTTGGAGGAGGACCTTAGAGATTCCTAGCCAAGCTGGATCACATGGAGATTCAGAGGTCCCAGAAGAGGAGAAAGGGGTGGCTGAGCAGTCCAGATTATGGGGACAAGGGTACTGTTAGCAGGGGAAGAAGCCAAACCGTAACATAGTTTAAGAAGGTTTATTCTGAACCAATGTGAGTGACCACGACCTGGGATCCGTACCCAAGAAGCCATAACTGGTCCCAAGGGAGTCAGATTAGAGTTTGATTTTATATCTTTAGGGAGACAGGAATTACAGGCAAAATCATAAACCAACACATGAAGGTATACACTGATTTGACCTTAAAAGGAGGGACGTCTTGAAGTGGGGGCTTCCTATAATCCACAGGTTATATGTGGATTCAGTTTCTTTAATTTGTAAATGGTTAAAGAAATAAAGCTTTGTCCAAAGAGTTGGAGTCAGTAGAAAGGAATGTGTGAGTTAAGATCAAGGGGTCTGCTATCTGTCCTGTGATACCATACCAGAGTCAAGTTGGAAAGGAAGCCACATTATACCAGGTTAAGAAACTCATTTTACAAGATTTTAGGGTTTGTAAGGACTGATTTAACCTTTACCTTTTATGACCTTACATCCTGTTTATAATATAGTGTCTTGTTGCCACAAAGAGTCTTTTTGTCAATCTCGTGATCCTTATTTTAATACTAATGCAGGCATGCCTCAACTCCAAAAGGAAGGGGGTATAAGGAGGTATGTTGAACTACTCTTTCTCTCATGGCCAGAAACTTCAGATTTTTAAGGTTTTTCTGAGGTCTCTTTTAGCCAAGAGGTGGTCTGATCAGTGGATGAGGAGCTTAGGATTTTATTTGTACAGTATTCATGGATCTCAAGGATAATGCTGTCTCTACAGCAGTAGGGAGGTGTTCCAGCATTTTATCAACCTGTCTGTAGTTGTTGTATTAGCTAGATGTCATTGATGTTGGCAGGTAGGTTTAAATTACTTAGTTTCCAATTTTCTACTGGTCTATTATCCCAGCAGCATTACAATGATGATAAAGCAAGTTAAGTTCATTTATTTTGCTATCATTGTCATCACACCTTTACTTCAGAACTAGTAATAGATCATTATCTAGGAAGAAGAGGAGTCACTTACAAGGCTGTAGAGCAGCGGTTCTCAACCTGTGGGTTATGACCCACAGGAACTGTATTAAAGGGCCTCGGCATTAGGAAGGTTGAGAACCACTGCTGTAGAGAGTCTTTTCCACTGGAAAGACCTGGACTCCCTGCTCCCTTCTGCCATAGTGTGAAATCCTTGAGAGCGAAGGCAGGCCTTGGTCACCTTGGTATTTCCAATACCTAACACTGGGCTAAGCACATAGGAAGTGATCAGTAGATGTTCACGAATGAACGAACAAGTATATTCTTGATTCCTGAGGGGTCTGCTATGGCTGGCTGAAAATATGATTGATTCAGTTTCCATTCTCTTCAGGTAAATACGTTCTAAAAATTTTGGTCCCTGGCCTTACCGGGTGGGATGCTGAGGGAGGAGGCCTTTGTACTGGCTTCTTAGTGTCGAGAGCACACACATGTTTGCTTACTGGCAAGATGAGTGCAGGGAAGCTGTGTTTAAAGTACTTCAAAGTCCCAGTCCCAGAATGCCTCCCTGAGAAAGACACTTGATGCTGAAATAATCCCATGTCCTGGAAGTGAAAGAGAAAAGGGACAGAAGAAGGGATGGAAATGCGTTCAGATAGAATTGAAATTAAATGAGAGAGTGGAATGCCCTTTCATATTCAGAGATGGGAAAAATATATAAGCAATTGATGGCTGATGAAAAAAGACATGATAAGGTGAAGCAAGAGAGTGATCCACCCAAGAAAGCTGGGTAGAGAAAGTGTTTACATTCAACAAGAACAAGTTTTCCTGGGCTACGTAGCATAAATTGTCATCCTGCCTTTCTACTTGTCTCTAGTCAATTTCAATCACTTCATTCATATTAAGCAAACAATTGCTTGATGTTGAAATCAGCATGTTCTGATTGCTGTCAATTCAAAAGGCAAAATTCAAAGGGTGAGAGTCTCAAAGGGAGAGGAAGGAAGAGAAGAGGATTCTGAACCAACGCAAAGCTTTCATTCTGTCAAACGCAACCCCTTTCTGTAGTTGCTCACTCCAACACACACACACTGCCAGGCAGAGTTAAAAGTGCAAATCAAATAGCTCCATGTGCTTACATGTAGACTGCAAGTTTTGTTTCAGAATAAGAATACAACCTGTCCCTCTTGGGGATGGGGGATTTATTCCCACAGAGAAAGACGATTTGTAACGAATCAAGTTCTATCAGGGGTGTCCAACCCGTGGCACATGGGCTACATTTTTTTTCTGCTCATCAGCTTGTATTAGTATTTGTGTATTTAATATATGTTCAAGACAACTTTTCTTCCAGTGTGGCACAGGGAAACCAAAAGTTTGACACCCTTCAAAACATCCCATTCCTATTGAAGGGGGACAAAGCTGAAATCATGAGACCCATCATGAAAATGCAACTTTACGAACAGTTATTCATATGTTCTGGGTCACCAGAGATCAGAAGAGCAAGACCTTTTTTGGCTCCACCTAATGGCATGGCTCTTGTTGAGTTTGAATGATTAGCAAGTGCCAATAATTGGAGGGGAATGGGTGAGTGTATTGATCATGAAGAAGTTACCTGGCATTAAGGTGGACAAAGTACACTGATCCATAGGATGTTCACCAAGATTTGGGATTACCTAACCAGGAGTACCTAACTTTCTTTCTTTCTTTCTTTCTTTCTTCCTTCCTTCCTTCCTTCCTTCCTTCCTTCCTTCCTTCCTTCCTTCCTTCCTCCCTCCCTCCCTCCCTCCCTCCCTCCTTCCTTCCTTCCTTTTTCTTTCTTTTTCTTTCTTTCGTCTCACTCCTGCCAAATGCAGAGCAGTCATTAGAACCTACTGATCATCCTATGGATTAGTTAACCATAAGATGCTTGAACAACATAGCCTGTGTTGGCAGTGTGAGTGTAGACCCCACCCTCATGATAAGAAACAGTCAGGGAGGAACAAGGGTATGTTTAGAGTAAGTTTATCATGTGTACCACAAAGTAGTATCTTTATTTAATTGTGATTATCAGAATACCACAGTTTCTCAGACTACCAGGAATGATTTCTGTATTTTCCATGACCATTATATTCAGTCCAATGTTCTATTTCTGTTCAATGCTTCTTAACTGGGGTATATTCTGTGTCCAGAATATAGATGCAAGTTATTCTAGTCAGAATATTCTGTTTCTTGGCTATAATGGATAGATGCAGGGTTTGAAGGGTATATAGCTCAGAAAAGAAAATAAAAGACTTCGTATTTATATTGCATAAGTAGAATGAAGTGTTAATCGAGTTAAATTTGGTTTTTGGTAAATATTTTTATAAAAAGTATCATCTGGTATTCCCATTCACATCTCCAATGCATCTTCATAGTCACAGATATTTTTCTGTGCTTACTCAAACCTGAATCCTCATAGATATTTGTGTGAATTCATCTCTGGACCCCCCAAACCTGGAAAACTTGAAAAGGTGAATCAGAAAGAACAATTTATAGTTCAACACTGTTAATGGACAGAGTGTTTGTCTTCTTGTTTTTAAAAGTATATCTTCATGGATCACGAAAACGAAGCCTCTAGACCTCAAAAAAATTAAAAATTGTCTCCTTGATTTTCCTTTTACATAATTGAAAGGGCATTGCATTCTGAGTCCTGCTATGCTAGGCTTGTGATCATGTGCTTTTAGTCTTAGTTTAGCCTTTGTCCTTAGTAATCTTTCTATTTTTCTTTTGTCTTTCTTGTCAACAGCTAAACAGTGGTGTTTTATACTTTTTTCCTAATTCCCAAAGTCTCTGCACCTCCTCACCTGATTTATCTTTCTGTCTGTGATTGTCTATCCATCCACCCATCCATCAGTCCACCCACCCATCCATCTATCCACTCATCCACCATCTATTGCCACCCATCCCCTCATCCACCTTTCTCCCACCTATCCATCCATCCATCTCCTCACCCATCCATCTACCCACCTTCCACCCACCCATCCATCTATCCACTCATCCACTGTCTATCTCCATCCATTCTCTCACCCATCCATCTACCCACCTTCCACCCACCCATCCATCTACTCATTCACCATCTATCTCCATCCATCCCCTCACCCATCCATCTACCCACCTTCCACCCATCCATCCATCTATCCACTCATCCACCATCTATCTCCATCCATCCCCTCACCCATCCATCTACCCACCTTTCACTCACCCATGCATCTATCCACTCATCCACCATCTATCTCCATCCATCCCCTCACCCATCCATCTACCCACCTTCCACCCACCCATACTTCTATCCACTCATCCAGCATCCATCTCCATCCATCCCCTCACCCACCCATCTACCCACCTTCCACCTACCCATACTTCTATGCATTCATCCACTATCTATCTCCATCCATCCCCTCACCCATCTATCTACCCATCTTCTACCCACCTATCCATCTTTCCACTGACCACTGTCTATCTCTATCCATCCCCTCACTCATCCATCTACCCACTTTCCACACACGTGTCCATCCATCCACTCATCCACCATCTATGTTCATTCATCCCATCACCCATCTATCTACCCATCTTCTACTCACCTATCCATCAACCACTCATCCACCATCTATCTTCATTCATCCCCACACCCATCCATCTACCCACCTTCCACCCACCCATCCATCTATCCACTCATCTACCATCTATCTTCATTCATCCCCTTACCCATCTTCCACCCACCTATCCATCTATCCACTCATCCACCATCTATCTCCATCTATCCTCTCACCCATCCATCTACCCATCTTCTACCCACCTTATACCCTCCTATCCATCCATCCATCCATCCATCCACCCACCCACCCAGCTATCCACTTATCCACCCATCCACCCATCTATATCCATCTACCCATTCATCCACTTGTACATCAACCCATACATCCACCTATCCACCCAGCCATCCAGTCATCCTTTTCAACTTTCATTCCAAAAAGATTTCAAGATGTCCTATAAAACATATGCTATACAACACAATAGGAGTAAAGAAAGAAGGACAAAGAGAAAATAGTAAGAGAAAAGTCAGTTCACCAGACTACCAGAAACCTTATGAAATTATCAAAAGGTAAATCACAGGTGTAGCTCTAAATTTTCTAGCAATCAAAGCAGATAGCGCAAATCAGCCTGGCACGAGGCTCACAGACTTTCCAAGATAGACTCCAAGAGAAACATAAAACGAAGACCCAGGATGACTGCTCTATCTATAGAATCCTAACAGTACAAGGAAATACTGTTGTTGAATAGCTGTGAAAATTCCCTCCTGTTGAGTAGGTCACAGTGGGGCCAGAGCATGCCTGCGGCAGGATAAAACTGTAACCGTTTCCGTCCGTCCATCACGGGACTCACAGAGGGCAGGACTGGGGTGATGCCGTGACATCTCAGGCTGTGGCTTCGTATGAACAGGCCCATCAGCAGCAGTGCCTGTGTCTGATGTGTCCTGTCCCTCCACTCTCCAGACAGCCCATCTGGCCCGCCCGTCACCTGCAAATCAAACTCCTAATGTCAAATGAAAAGGTTTAGGGGAGAGGAATGGGGAGCTGGAGAAAATACTCAAACCTGCTCTCTCTGCTTTCCTCCTCCCCGCTTTCCACGTTGAGAGCCTCCCAAATCTCCCAAGTGCCTGAGCACCTGGGTTCAGGCAGGTTGGCGACCGGCTCTGCAGAGTCCTGGACTGCTTTCCTCCTCCCCGCTTTCCACGTTGAGAGCCTCCCAAATCTCCCAAGTGCCTGAGCACCTGGGTTCAGGCAGGTTGGCGACCAGCTCTGCAGAGTCCTGGATGTTAATTAACAAGTAAGCAGGTCTTACTGTCTGTTTCCGTGAACCCCCTGGCAGCCTCCCCATCCACAGCACACTTGATCTGTCCTCCCTTTTGCTCAATGCTTCACATGCTGGTGGTTGGACTACTTGGAAAGGAAAGCATGGCTCTCTGCGAATGCAGACCTGGTTGGGGTTTTGAGTTCTTATGCCCCCTTGATCACAGATAAGAAACTGGAAATTGCCCATGTGTCTGTAGACAAATAAAGGGTAACTGCGAACAAAGCCAGGGACTTGGCTCTGGGAGATGAAAGAGGGGATGTTCTGATGAGGAGTGAAGAGATTATTGTATGGTTATGAGGCAAGGCCAGAGGTACATAATTTCAACAGCCCAGTTCCCAGCCAGGACAGCTTCTTATAAGCCCTGCAGGAAAGTAAGGTTGAAAGGGGACAGAAAATGACCACGGCCATCAAGTATCTCGTTTGCCATTACCTCTGTAGCTAGGATTTTAAAGTGTGTTTTTGTCTCTACCTGAATTTCTTATAATGGACTGACAAGTGGATCAGAAGATACGGATGGATGCCTCAGACGGTTGTTTGGAAGTTGGGGCAGTCATGCCACAGAGAAACAGACAAGTTATGCTGTATGTTGTGTTCATGCTTGTGTCTGTCTTTCCAAACAGTCTCCAGAACAGTTGCACTTAACTAGATTTCATCATCCGGGCTGCATATCAAACCTGGGTGACCTAGGAGACTCCACGCAGAAGAGAAGCAGGCTGGCCAGGGGGGAGGCAACTTGGGATGACCTGCACGGCAGTCAGTGGTTGGCTGTGTTTCTGTCCCCATCCTTTGTAAACAAACGATGCTTCCAGATTGCCTAAGCCTCCCTGCACTGATGGTTTTGCCCATCCTTGTATTTTGGGTGTGTTATAATTAGGGGGGAGATTTGTGAACTCTGCAGTTCATTGTTTCTTTTGTTCTAGCAAAAGTATAATTTGGGTTCAATTCCGTATTATGTATGCTGCAGCCTGGAGCTTATGGAGTAACAGGACCAATTCTAAGAGAACATGGGGATGTGACATGAGAATTTTACACACCCTGGCACTGCTGAGCATTTCTGAAAGAACAGCAGTCCTCCCCAACCCGCTCCGGTGCCAGGCATAGCAACCAAGGATGCCGAGATTCCACCGAGGTGCCTTAAGCTCAAACCGAAGCTGAGCTCTGACTTAGATTCCAAGTTGAACCTCACACTGGAACCTTAAGACTGGCAGCTTGATTGATCTCAGACTATATGGCTTTCAGGGTCTAAGGAGAGCTGGGAGCTGAGGGGTTTTGAGATACATAGAAAGCCTTATTTCTTCTGTCGAGTAAATATACCCATATTTGCAAATAGATACGTGCAGATAGCAAGGGCTGTGCCTCTGTGAAATATTTGGGCACTATAATCTTGTTGTTGTTCAAATTCTAATTGGAAACCACAGTGTCAGGGCCAGGCTTGGTGGCTGAGGTCCGTAATCCCCGCACTTTGGGAGGCTGAGGTGGGAGGATCTGTTGAGGCCAGGAGTTCCAGACCAGCCCAGGCAACATAATGAGCTCCATCAAAAAAAAAAAAAAAAGAAGAAAAGAAAAAGGAGAGAAAGACAGAAACTATAGTCCCAGGTATGTATTGATTTGCTCTTAACAATATCACCTAGAAAGCTGGGCGCCATGGCTCTCACGCGTGTAATCCCAGCACCCTGGGAGGCCGAGGCAGGTGGATTGCTTGAGCTCAGGAATTAGAAACCAGCCTGAGCGAGACCCTGTCTATAAAAATAGCTGGGTATTGTGGTTGGCACCTGTAGTACCAGCTACTTAGGAGGCTGAGGCAAAAGGATCGCTTGAACCCAGGGGTTTGAGGTTGCTGTGAGCTGTGATGTCACAACACTCTACTGAGAGTGACAGAGTGAGACTCTGTCTTGAACAATACAAACAAAACAATATTACCTGGAACTGCTTTTTATACAAACAAGGCAATAAATCCTAAGAATGTTTACTGTGACTGGTGTCACAGAAGGGGTCTCCAGTTTGGTGGAGAACAAAAGGTCCTGACTATAGTAAGGATGAGAATGAGAGGCCTCTGTGTGTCCTTCTGTGACCGTCACCAGGAGCAAACAAGTCAGATGCACAAGCGCCTGCAGCTGCCGGAGTCTGGGTAGATGACCACGTGGCAGGGCTGGGAAGGAGGACAACCCCAGGACCCCAGCAAGAAACCCAAGAGGGCCTCGCGTGACCTGGGAGAAGCCGATGGAACATGTCCCCATAGGTCAGCATGGAGAGGCAGCTGCCAGGTGCCCACAGATGGAAAATTTGGCAGCCTGTGGGCAAGGAGGTTTGCCAACTTCAAATGTCCACCACCGGCTTCTTGTTGTTGTTAATTAAAGCTATTAATATCACCCAGAGGTCAGAGTTCCTATCTTATATTTCAGAAATCTCCCAGGAGGACTGAAAGATGGGGGAATACAAGAATATATCTGCTCAGCTGCAGCGCACAGAGCTAATTTCCCAAAGTGACCCGTGCAAGCCTCTGCTGGCAGGGGTGTTAGAATGACCCTCCTTCCCAGGCAGTGGTCAGCTCGCAGCCTCTGGTTTTAGGGATGGGCCTGCTGCCCAGCAGACGGGCACCTGGGCCTTTTTCACCTTACCAAGGCATTGTCTAAAGTCGGCTTCATCTTGGATTTTGCTGTAGCAGTGACCCTTTCTGTAACCTTAAGCTAGTTTTAAAATTAGTGCTTCTAAAATGTGCCCTACAGTTCATCTCGATCTACGAGTAATGATGCTATTGTTATAAATTATTAGTGAGTTTTAATCAGTAAACCACCCCTGAGGCTGTCAGAAGGATTGTTTTGTTTCATTTTTTTCCCCACTAATTTAAATGAAATGAATAAAGCAAAAAACGTCTCTCTGCTTTGGTGCCTTGAATTATTAAGTAGATGCGGTGTAATAAGATGCTTCAGACCCGTTCATAGCGGAGGAGAAAGAGTGGAGGGACCAGCAGAGGCGAGTCAGGTGGAAAGGTTGATCCTTACCAGCAAGTCATGGGGGTTGGAGAGAAAGAAATACAGCGTCTGGCGGGGGCAGCACCCGCATTGTTGCTGTGCAAACTTGCAGAGGAAGCTCATTTTCTCAGCGAGAAAACAAAACAGATCACACATGGCTGAGCAGCGCACCTTCTTCCAGCCGTGCACCCAGCGCTTTCTCGGCTTATCTCATCGGGCTCCTGCAACCCAGGGGTCAGAATGGAGAAGGGAGTTTAAAGGCCACGCTGGGGGTGGTGTCAGATGTGACAGCAGTGATGACAATCACGGCGGTGTTGATGATAAAGGTACTTAAAATGCATATAGTGCTTTGCAGCCTACAAAGCGTCGGCACGTGCATTTTCTCGTTACACAACTAGGCGACTCTTCTGCAGTAATGTTTGGCCCACTGAGTTGGGAGGCGGAAAGCCTTAGATGTGCTTCGTGACGGCGTGCAAAGCCATGTACAAACAAGCAAATTTATTTTATTGTGACAGGAGAAACACAGGAAAATTTGCATCAGATTTGAGTACCCAGGACTCTTGGGATGTGATGGCTCAAGCAAGAGGAGCCCTCCGTAACTTCACATTTGAGGGGAAGGGAAGATTATAGGTACCTGTAACTATATATAATAAGAAAACAAAATCTGCCCCGGAGCAGTGGCTCAGGCCTATTACCTTAGCATTCTGGAGGCTGAGGCAGGTGAATTGCTTGATCTTCAGGAGTTCAAGACCAGCCTGATGAAGAGCAAAACCTCATCTGTACTAAAAAAAAAAAATAGAAATTACTAGGTGGGCATTGTGGCAGGCACCTATAGTCCCAGTTACTCTGGAGGCTGTGGCAGGCACCTATAGTCCCAGTTACTCTGGAGGCTGAGGCAGGAGGATCGCTTGAGTTCAAGAGTTTGAGGTGACTGTGAGCTATGACACCACTGAGGATGACCAAGTAAGACTAAATCTCAAAAAAAAGGGGGGCGGAAAGAAAAGAAAAAAGAAAGCAAAATCTAAGAAGTGTGGGGGGAAATGGCCCAAACCATACAGCAGGCAAGAGGTAATTGAGGAAGCTTTTAGGCAGATGGAATTTGAAGTGGTTTCTGGAGAATGGCTTGGGATTCAACAGGAGGTGATAGACCAGTTATTCCAGGAAGAGAAAATGTCTTGAGTTAAGACTTGAAGAGGAAACCTTGACCGTTTTGAGGGATTCGTGAGCAGTTCAATGGAGATATGGCACAGAAAGAGAGTTCTGAGTGAAAATGCTAAAAAGGTACCCATATGAAGCAGAGGCAGATGCTAGCATTATCCCATTTTTCTGATGGGAAAACTGAGGCACAGAGAGATCACAAAGCCAGAGCCCTGCCCTTCGTCCCTACATTACAGGGCCTTTTCTGGATGGCCTGAAACCCTTCTGCATCTCCCATGAAGGCTTCTACCTCTCAAGATGGGGGCTCAGAAGCAGTTACTTTGCATTTGGCCCATAGTGACAGCCCCCAACTCAAACTAGCTTCACAAAAAGAAAATGTATGACCTTGTAAAAGAAGAAGCCCAGAGATTGAGTGAGAGCCAGAGCTGCTTACTTCAGTAACTCAGAGGCCATTTCGAGGGCTGAGGCCTGTTTCTTCCTCTCCACCCACATCTGCCTGGAGGTTGCATCTGTGCCTTGTTACCTTCTGGAGGGCAGCCTTTCCCCCAGAGTTTGGGGTCATATCCACTTCCCAGGTCTGCTCCTTGTAGCATCAGCGCCCTTTCCCTTCTCTTGTGATCCTGTGATGGACTTCAGCCCTCGGGTGACACTCCCAGCTCCACCCGGGAAGGAGCTCTCTGCACTTTCGCTCACTCCCCCATCCCTAGTGGCCGCCACTCATATGTCCCTCCAGTCTGTCAGTGGTTAGCTCTGCGTGCAGGCGGGGAACCCAAGAACCAGGGAGCATGCAGTATGGGAAACACATTCATAAACATAATCATGACTTATTCTCCCCTGGTTCCTCTTCCCTGAGCCACATCCCATTGGCCTTTCCCCCAGAAAACATTTTCCTCTTTCTCCTTCCCATAAATCCCAGCTTTTGCTCAGAAGCTACACAGTCCCCTGCTGGAAGAAATTTGCATTGTTCTACCACGTTGAGCCACTTCTCTGGCTACTGCTGTTAGCCTGGGAGTGGCCGATGAACTGAGATCTGAGCAGGGGGATGAATTGCTCGAGGTCCATAGGGTGCTGGTGGCCCTAGGTCATCCTGTAGCCAAGGTTTTGCTAAAGCAGATGGAGAAAATGAGGGAAAGGCGAGGAATTCAACAGGACTTGCTGGTATTTGAACATACAGGAGATGAGGAAGCAGTAGGCTTAGGGAAATCTCCCAGATCTCCAGCTGGAACAAGTGCCTGGGGAGAAGGAGGTTCCAATCCTAGGTTAGAAAACGCTGGAAAAAACGAGATTCATCCAGGAAAGCCCATGTGCGCTGTCCCGTACTGGGATCTGTGAGTGACACTGAGTCTGACTTCGTCTTCACCTCGCTGCTTCTGTCGTACCGGGTGGGACCCTCTGTTTGTCCTACTTATCACAGCCCCCTTGTGACAGATGCAGTCACTGCTGTGTGCACCTCTCCTGCCCAACCTGAGAGCTTGGAGATAACGGTACTGTGCGTGCGTTTGCGTGTGATTGCCTTCCCCAGGGCACATTGTTTTATCCAGTGTAAGTGGTGGATAAATATTTGCTGGATTTAGTCAGAATGCAGCATTGTGGAGTTCAGATAACCACACAGTGCTGGAAGGCTGCCTTATCTAACCTTGGAGCAGACAGAACGCCTGCTCATGAAGCCCCCAAACCCCAGTTGTGCCTCTCCTGAATGGTTGTATATGGAAAGAGCTCATCCAGTGAGTCTCTTATTACTGGGTTTGGGCTGGGCGCAGCGCTCACACCTGTAATCCTAGCACTCCGGGAGGTTGAAGCAGGGGGATTGCTTGAGATCAGTTCAAGACCAGCCTGAACAAGAGCATTTTCATTTAACATTTTCACTCAGAATTCTCTTTCTGTGTCTGTGCTAAAAATAGAAAAAAGTAGCCAGATGTTGTGACAGGCATCTGTAGTCCCAGCTACTTGGGAAGCTGAGGCAAGAGGACGACTTGAGGATCACACCTACGGTGCATCTTAGCAGGGTACTGGGGAAACTTATTAAACGTAGAGTATCAATGTCTTTATATAGTGACATAGCTTAATTTTTGCTGAAATAGTACCACATCAGCTTATAGTTGAATTCGTGTCTTTAAAGGTTGCTACTGGTTTAAACTGTTGGACTAGAGATTTGTTTTGAAAATATTGTGTTTAAATCATCAGTGCAACATCATACACAGTGGCTCATGCCTGTAATCCTAGCACTCTGGGAGGCCAAGGTGGGTGGATAGCTGGAGCTAATGAATTTGAGACCAACCTGAACAAGAGTGAGACTCTGTCTCTAAAAAGTAGCTGGGAATTACGGTGGGCGCCTGTAGTCCCAGCTACTTCAGAGGCTAAGGCAAGAGGATCACTTGAGCCCAAGAGTTTGGGTTTGCTGTGAGCTGTGATGCCACAGCACTCTACCAGGGGCAACAGAGTGAGACTCTGTCTCAAAATAAATAAATAAATAAATAAAATAATTAATGCATCTTTTTAAATAAAGGTTTTGTGTAATTTCAAAAAAGAATTAGATAATATCAATAGACAAATATCAAAAGCAGAACAGAAAAAACAGTCATCTAGGCTCAGCACCCGTGGCTCAACAGGCTAAGGCACCAGCCACGTACACCTGAGCTTGTGGGTTCGAATCCAGCCCAGGCCCACCAAACAATGACGGCTGCAACCAAAAAATGGCCGGGCGTTGTGGCGGGTGCCTGTGGTCCCAGCTACTTGGGAGGCAGAGGCAGGAGACTCGCTTGAGCCCAGGAATTGGAGGTTGCTGTGAGCCGTGATACCACAGCACTCTC